>CABFPE010000143.1:978499-995418 GCA_900660155.1 Hofstenia miamia | reverse complement strand
ATTATTTAGACACTATCTGTGGAAATCATCATGTGCCAATACACTTGCAGAACAATGCTGTGATAAAACTACAAAATTATTTGGTAAGCATTCTTTTACATTATAATAGTACATATTGTTTTTCATTGTTACGATTGTTTACATATAATATATTATATTATATTTGTTGTGTATGTAAAGATTAAAACTGCTGTCATTATTTTAATTTCTGTTTTTATTGTACTAATTGAATGTTTTAGCATCGTCAACTAACATTATTAGAAGAACTTCTATCTTGGAGTATTCTTGTGAATGTTTTCTCCACCATTCCCATCCAACAATGAAGTCATTACAAATATTATCATTCAACTGTAGATGAAATTCGCTATCTCAACTTTATCATTTAGTAGTGTTTTCCATATTTTCTTTGTAAATAAATTTATTTTTTATAAATGTTTGTTTTTTCTGTATGGTGAGAGTATGCATCTGTGGAAGCATGTATTTATTTTTATTTGGAAATATTTTTCGATTCCACTTTTTAAACAAGTATGTAAATGTGGGAAAATAATACATGTAATGTATTTTAATGGGGGAAAGTAAAAATAAAAAAATGTAAGGTAATGTGGGAAAGTAAAAAAAATGTAAGGTAATGTGGGAAAGTAAAACTAAAAAAAATGTAAGGTAATGTGGGAAAGTAAAACTAAAAAAGTAAAAAAATGCAAACTAAATTAGGTCACATAAATAACACAAAAACTAGTAAAAGTACATTATGACGTCAGTAAAACACCCCCGGCAATATCCACGGCGTCTCAGGTCAAAGGCCAACCCTCTCGACCAATCACAAAAAAGTGGGACGGCCTACACTCGACCTCTCGAACAATCAGAAAAAAGTGAGATGGGCGTCACTCGAAGTAATACTACTAATGCTAGTAGTTTCGAGAAAGTAGTCCATCTAGAGCGGTTATATGTTAAAGATACAATTATTTTTACCCTAAGAAAATATGAGTATATCGATTTATGCATGATTATTATAAACCAGAGTGTAATTTCTATAATAAACTTTCAATTTAAAATTTGACTATAAAATGTGTTTACATTGAAATATATTTACCTTATAATTATTTTTCGAAGTTTTAGTATATTTGGACTTTAAAATTTTTTTTGCAGTGTCATTGATTATCAAATATTTCAAAGCAATGTATGCTTTGTTCAAGTTTGACTGAAGAAGTTCAATAGTCGAGCACGCAGTGAGTACATTTATATTTCTTCACATTCTAAAATATATTTGTTCTTTCTTTAATTTTTACATTGATCTCACTTCATCAAGGTTACTGATATTTATGAATTTGCAAAAACGTTATCCATTATTTATAAATAGTGATTACAATTTATGTCAATAATTAACATTTTTCAAAAATCAAAAATTGATGATATATATCTATAAGGTTTCTCTGATATATACTGGTTAATGCGATGTTGGATTTTCAAATTTGCCTAACAAAACGATTATTTCTGGCAGCAATAAAAGTCATATAAATTTCATGCAATAAGACAATGTTCATGTTTATAAACGACGAACATCTCATTGAACTTGCTAAAAGATTATCATTGAAGCAAACATCTATGATATACAATAAAATAATAACAAATATTCTCAGTAGAATATTTGAAATGCATGAAAAACTCGCATGCAGGAGTTTAGAGTCTTTTACTAATAATTAAGTGAAAAGCGTGCAAAAATAACCTCAAAGAATAGACACGTTGTTGCAGTTGAAGCAATAATTATTGATAGCAGATCTGTAGGCTTTAGATGAGACGACGGAATTTCATCACATTTGCTGCTATCAGCACTCGGTTTGGTTCCAAGAGGACAAGGCAAGCATATGCTCTCGTTAAATGCAAGCTCATTGCTAAGACAAGGAACGCATATCCAACAGCAAACCACACCAGTTTGATATTCCCTCCTTTCGTTTGGTCTGCATGGATCACTACAATAGGACAGAGGAAATTGCGTGGAGGCATCGGATGATTGATACTGTGGTTGAACGAAATATTCAACCTAAATTCAATTTAATTGATAACGATAAATAAATAGATGTCAATAGTTCTTAAGATAATCATATTTGCTTCTGCATAAATACTTTATTACTCAGAGTCCCTCCATCAAGGCCATCTTTAATATTAAAGATGGCCGTGCCTCCAAGTATAAAGTCCAAGTTTAAGGATGTGTATATTCTGAAGATTTTTATTCTATCTTAATCTTAGTACACTTTTTTGAAATACCAATTAAGGTTAGAGAGTGCAGATATCCAAAAACCTCTTAAAGATTTAAATTCGGGTACTGACGTCAGATATTATTTATATATATATATATATATATAATTTAGAGCTTTATATAACATGCGATGCTTCAAATCGTATTTTTTTGAGGTTGGGCACGTATTGAAGAAAAAAGCCTAATAAAAAAATCAAAAAACCTTATTTTGAAGAAAAATATTTCATGCAGCAACACTTTTTCCAAGAAATCGTTGGTTAAAACTGTGGATCATACCATAGCAAGTAATGAAAAAATTTTATGCATTAAAGTACAAATAATTTACATTATCATATTGGCTTAACATTGAGGAGATATCAATAATCTTTGAAATTCAAGGGCTGAAAGTTAAACAAGATTGCATTTAATGATAAGATAAATGTCAAATTATAAGGTCATACATATTCTCTTTAAAAAATGAAAGCTTTTTGAAATAGAGCAATTATAGATTTCTAAAAATACTTCAAAGAGTTTACCAAAATAATAAAAAAATATAGCTGATAAATATTTGTCTGGATGGGGTAAAATATCATCACATATAAATCAAAAGTGTAAATGGGTGGGGTATATTATTGCCAAATTTTCGATTGGTTTGTGTCAAAGAATAAAAAGATATAAAAACTTACATAAATGAGTTGAATCAATGTTTCAAATTAATGTGGGTCATGATTGGGTTATTGCATGATTCTATGTATGCACGCTTTCAGAAGAGTTTTATATGTCTTGTGTTCATTTTTAAGATTTCAGAATAAAAACATTCCTTTTTTCGTACTATTTGTCCATTTCTACTGTTTAATGTATTTTATATGTGTTTCTTTTCGAACGCATTTATATAAAATAGTAATGAAGAAACAACCGTAGAAAGATTTAAATTGTAGTTGAGTAATATTTAAGTCAAATCTTGACACAACTTTGTAATGGTTCTAGCACATTAAAAACTTAATAGAACTCGGGTTGGGTCAAAATTCAGTAGATGAATTTTGGGTTGCGTAAACATTTCTTGATCCATTTACAGCCCTAAGCTGAATTGATACCTTAGAGAACGTTGAAATTTTTGGCTCAATGTTTGTAACAATTTTACCCCTATAACTAGCTATATTCTTAGAGTTTTTAATGTTAGTAAGTTTTACAAGTTTCAGCAACTTAAAGTCGCAAATATTTGGCATAATTTATCAGCACGCAAAACATTTTTCTTAAATATATATTAGTATGCAATAATGAATGGCATATACCGATCAATTTGAAAACTATAATGATTAAAATTCTATATCTCAATCAATAATGTGCCATCTGTTTTTTTGAGATGGATATCTAAAAGCAAAAAATATTTACGTATTAAGCTAGACAGATATTTGAATCTTGACCTTTACACGACAATAGTTACCTCTTCAAATAAATGTCCGACCACTTGAAACATAAGCCGACTGTCATTTGATTTATACTGATTGTAGCTTCTCAGAGCATAAAATGCAGGACCGTTTCCATTCTCAAATCTGAATTGGAAGTTAGAAGCACCTATTAAGAAAAATATATATATATATATATATATATATATATATATATATATATATATATATATATATACATATATATGCATACAAACAGCTATTTAATTTGTTTTTTTCGAATATTTCAAACAAATATATTGATGTGAGAAATAACGCGTAATCCTTTATATTTGCTTATACAAATGTGTATGCAGGTCAGTGGAATTTGTGTTACATAGTGTCCAGATAATTTTTGCCGATTCAAATAGTTTTAAGAACTATTTAAACTGATAGTGTTGAAAAATTAATAAAGTAGTTTTCCTATAATAAAGAATGCTAACAATCACGCTACAGTTTATGCCAAATTCATATAAATTTCCATTGTCAACTGATAGATGATTTCTTCAAATAAAAATTTAGGTGCTTTCCAGATCATTATTGTTAGATGTGCCGGAATCCGGTAAGATTGGCAATTACACAACCAGATCCGGATAACATATTCTGAGGTAAGACTTATTTAACATGGGTCAAAATATTTCATTATTTTTATCCACAGAAGGTAGATATAAATTGGGAAATGAGGTTGTTCTTCAGTAATAATATATTATCCGGTATATTCAATTAACTAATTGGATCCCATCCCTAAAAGAAACCAGTAGCCTTGCAAACTACTTTGCATAAATATTTTTGTTCAGGATCACTTTCAGTTATAAGACATTCAATTCTAGTTATAGTTCTAGTATAAATGATAATTTTTTTTCAGTTTCAGATCATACTTCAATTAAAGTGTTTCTTCACGGACTACGGACCTACATGAACGCATATCAGAAATCCAAAGGGGTCCATTTCAATTTAGTCCTCTATGATTATTGTGATTAATATAAATGAAGAAACAGTAGAGAGAACAACTAAATTAACATTTAAATAACAAAACATGATTATAACACCGTACTGTACTCACTAGCAGTTGATTTGATCAATGAACATTTATAATGGATGCTTTATGGATTCATAAAAAATTGATTTTTGCCTGATGCATATTTTGTTCATATTTTAGACTGAACCCCAAACAGCACAGTGTATCTCTAAACATAAAAACCATTTTCCCAAATTTTCATACAATTTTCTCAAGTCTGTTGTAGAATTTGGGACTAGGGACACATCTATTGGTAAATCTGCTCCGCTGTTATGGTGAACCTTTATGAAAAAAATATTTGTGTGCCTGAAGAATCCGAATTTGTATGAAAAAATTTCAAATGAAAATAAAAAGGCGATCTAAGGCTCTTGGCAGCGACAACAAATTGTTTTCTGTAAAAGAACACTCAATTTCGGCACAGGTGACAGTGCGCAAAGGCAGAATTCATTCGCCCGTAGTTCGTGAGTTGAGCTTTTTTATGGAGACTATCACAAATTGTAAAAAGTGACTGTTACTTAGCCTTGAAAAGCTGAAATTTTCATTAACAATTTTGCTATAAAATAATCCATTTTTCAAATTTATGGTATGGAAATAACTGAAATATTGAAATAAACAATTTTCCGTTTCATTTACTACGAAAATTTTTATTTCTTTGGTTCCAGTAGAGCAGTAGACAGACATATGACCTATAAGTAAAGTAATGATAACAACGTCCCAGTTATTATCATGTATGTTTCGCCCGTTATTTAGGTGTTTAAAGTTGCATATATCTGTGATTGCATATGCTATTTGCTGAGTAATTTGTATTGCCTGCAATATATATATATATATATATATATATATATACAGATGATTTACCTGCTAATATTATTTNATCCCTAAAAGAAACCAGTAGCCTTGCAAACTACTTTGCATAAATATTTTTGTTCAGGATCACTTTCAGTTATAAGACATTCAATTCTAGTTATAGTTCTAGTATAAATGATAATTTTTTTTCAGTTTCAGATCATACTTCAATTAAAGTGTTTCTTCACGGACTACGGACCTACATGAACGCATATCAGAAATCCAAAGGGGTCCATTTCAATTTAGTCCTCTATGATTATTGTGATTAATATAAATGAAGAAACAGTAGAGAGAACAACTAAATTAACATTTAAATAACAAAACATGATTATAACACCGTACTGTACTCACTAGCAGTTGATTTGATCAATGAACATTTATAATGGATGCTTTATGGATTCATAAAAAATTGATTTTTGCCTGATGCATATTTTGTTCATATTTTAGACTGAACCCCAAACAGCACAGTGTATCTCTAAACATAAAAACCATTTTCCCAAATTTTCATACAATTTTCTCAAGTCTGTTGTAGAATTTGGGACTAGGGACACATCTATTGGTAAATCTGCTCCGCTGTTATGGTGAACCTTTATGAAAAAAATATTTGTGTGCCTGAAGAATCCGAATTTGTATGAAAAAATTTCAAATGAAAATAAAAAGGCGATCTAAGGCTCTTGGCAGCGACAACAAATTGTTTTCTGTAAAAGAACACTCAATTTCGGCACAGGTGACAGTGCGCAAAGGCAGAATTCATTCGCCCGTAGTTCGTGAGTTGAGCTTTTTTATGGAGACTATCACAAATTGTAAAAAGTGACTGTTACTTAGCCTTGAAAAGCTGAAATTTTCATTAACAATTTTGCTATAAAATAATCCATTTTTCAAATTTATGGTATGGAAATAACTGAAATATTGAAATAAACAATTTTCCGTTTCATTTACTACGAAAATTTTTATTTCTTTGGTTCCAGTAGAGCAGTAGACAGACATATGACCTATAAGTAAAGTAATGATAACAACGTCCCAGTTATTATCATGTATGTTTCGCCCGTTATTTAGGTGTTTAAAGTTGCATATATCTGTGATTGCATATGCTATTTGCTGAGTAATTTGTATTGCCTGATATATATATATATATATATATATATATACAGATGATTTACCTGCTAATATTATTTATGAATTTCGAAATGAACTTTCTGTTCATATCTTAAATCTTTTTAAAAATGGCATAACGAATTGCTCAGTACCAAATATATGGAAAATATCTTACATAACACCAATCTTAAAAAGCGGATGAAAAGCAAACATTAAGAATTACAGACCAATAAGTATTTCGCCTAAACTTGGGCACCCATTTGAAGGCATTATATTTTGGAATCTTTATCCATTAACAAGAAATTCATCACCTAGTAATCAACTGTTACTACTACGATCTTATATATAAAAAATGTAATGAAAATATAATTATATCTACGTTATATATGGATTTCAATAAAGCATTTGATAGAGTACCGTATGGAAAATTAATTGAAAAACTAAAATTGTATTAAATTGGAAGTAATTTTTTAAAATTATTGATGTCGTACCAAAAAATCGTCGACAAGTTGTTAAATTTCGAAATGCTACATCAAACAGCTGTATTATTACTAGTGGTGTTCCACAAGGATCCATTTTAGCTACAATACTATCTGTGGCTTTTATAGTAAAAACTACAAAAATCAAAAGGTCACATGTCCAGACTAATTTAAGTTTGCAGCAAGTTGAACTCCAAGATGATTATGATGAGGAGAAAAATTCACAGGGAGAGACAGATCATAAGGGGAGATACAGAAAAGGAAATCCCACATGTTTTGGTTGGGCTAAAATCAAGTTGGTTAACGGAAGACCAATTAGACAAAAGATCAGATGTAATATTAGAGGCAAAAGAATAGAATGAGGGAGCCGATCAAAAGCTGTAAAAATGTCAAGAAAGATAATACAACCACGATATTTTTAATATTATAATGAGCTATAACATAGTGTAGAAGTGAATATAACATATTAAAACAATATAATGATAGAATTAGGCTATGTTAGCAAAATATAGGCACATTTTATCCTAGTATATAACTATATAATTTATACTTGCCAATCTAAATATAATTCTGTATATTTTGCCAACGAGTCTTAGATTGCAAGAAAAATTTTAAGCAACTGCGAAAATATATTAATAGGATAGGATAGAACAAATAGCTATATTATACTTCTGGAAGGTTACAGTTATCAAGAAATTTTCCTGGTTTTCGGAATTGAATGAAAACATGTTATTCATCACATTTACTTAAAGCCTTTTTTCCTGCTTTCTTTACTAAAATCGTCTATTAAATTTCCTGTTGCATTTTTTTTCAATTGATTCTTAAGCAGCGCCTACGAAATCGTTTTATAAAACAATATTTGTTGAAGCATCAGCGATAAAATGACTGATATTTCGATGTATTTATATATCTTAATAATTGAAATAACCAGGCTCAGAGGAAAAAACTTTTGAATTATGTGAAACATGTTATCATTTTATGGCGATATGATCGCAATCGCAACAAATAATGGCTGAAACATGTTCAAAAGTGCATCACGACCACTATGCAGAAAGGTGATACGATCTCTTTTCATGAACCCCGTACTCGGGCACAGTAGTAGCAATCAATCTTTAATTGCCATCACTTGCACTTACAAATTGCAATGAAATTTAATTCAAGGTCATGCTATAATTTTCTGGCAACATAAATTCACAAACCAGCATTGCTCTCAGATTAAAATTTTTAACAGTTTTTTCATATACGAGTCATTGTAAATATATACTTTCCATACATTGACCATTCTAAGCACCTTAAATATTCTTTGAGTAAACAATCAATTTATATGCTTTTGATATGAAATATTGAAAAGAATGTAATTTAACTTAGACACAACTGACATTCCAGCATTCATTTATAAGGAATATTGGGATATTTTATGACCCTTTTACACTCACCTGTGGAATCGTTCATTGAGTGAATGTTGCTTTCCTGATGAGTATAAAAAGTCAAATCTCTACCCAATACCATAGGTGAATTTTTCTGACAATACAAATAATAATCGTTTAGTCCGTTACCTTCAAGGCTGTTTGAAAAAGCTGTCCATCATCTCTCCGGCGCTGGAAATGAAATGCGATAATTATCAATTTGCTCATCGCAAGAAAATGTCAACTGCTGACTGTCTTTTGACACTTCAACATCATGCCCTAAGTCAATTAGACAAAGTAGAAGTTCAATCAGTTCACAGTATCTTCTTTGATGGGGAAAAAGCATTTGATAGACTTGACCAAGAAGCAACTTGTGAATGTTTTCCGGAATTCATTGAATTACCAGATCCTTGTCAACTGCTTTCCTCATTTTTGTATGAAAGACAACAAAGACTTATTTGGAAGAATGGAATATATAACAGTCAGAAGAGGTTGTTCTCAAGGAACAGTAGGTGGACCTAACATTTACAAAATTGCTTTCGATAAAATTCGTTTATGGACAGAGCCTGCAATTTGCTTAAAATATTCAGATGATACTATACGCATTCAAATTATACTTCTTCACTTCTTCAAAATTACAATTCAATTGCGAATTCTGCGTTGAAGATGGGCTTTTCAGTCAACTTCTCTAAGTTAAAGCATATGCGTGAAAAATATACCAACTAAAGATGTTAAATATGAAGTTTTACTCAGAGTTTATTTTCAAACAAACTTAAAATTTGAAAAACACATAGCTCGACTTATAAGTTCTTTAAATGGAACTATTAATATATTCGTGATCTAAAACTGAGAGATTATACAACAAAAGATTTAGATACTGTATTTGAAACAATTGTAATGTCTAAGATTAGATATTGTTTAACAGTATATGGTTCTGACAACTTAGCATTGAATCGAAATGATAAGTTTCTGAAAAAATGCCATTCGCGTAGGTACACACACATCAAAAAATTATAAAATTGCTGAAATTTTCAAAGAAGAAGATGAAAGAATGTTAAAAGAATAATGAAAAATTCATCTCATCCATTGCTTCAATATTTTAATGAAAACCAATTTGTAACAACAAATACTCTACGTTCCTCAAAATTGTTCAATGCACTATATGTCAGAACACACTTTTTTCATAATTCATACGTCCATAGAATTTTAAGAAGAAAATAGTAGACTATATTCAGTGCTTTTCATATTAATTAATTTTGTTACATTTTCTGTAATTGAATAATGTAATAGATTATTGTATTGTATTCGGATATTTTCAAATAGAATACGAAATGGACGTCGCTGAAATGGTAAAGTGCCTATAGACCATCATAAAATATTATTTATAAATATGATTGCCTAAGAAATGCACTTTAATAAGAATAACGTTTATCCAGACAAAATGCACAGAAAAGAGTCAACAATGAGATACTGTCGAATAAAATCTTATTGAAGTTTCAACGAAACAAAATTACACTGAAGACTTAAGGTAAATTATCTGACAAAAGAAAAGCCCACCATCAGTGCTGATTAGCATCAGAGTGAAGTTATTGTGATAAGATCCAGTGGTGTATTCAATTGAAACTCAGAATAAATCTGAAACAAACAATCTATGCTGAATGAATTGATCAAAAACTAAAACTTTATTTAATAAGAAATATAAAATAAACCTGAAACAAATGTTATTTAAATTTCTAAATAGTCAACTGAAATGTAAATGTGCGGACCCTGTTGCACACGGTAGCAACAAGCTTTTCATATTTTGGATATTTTGTGTTGAACAATTTACTTTCATTTAGTTCCAAAATTGTAAAAATTTTGAAGCATCTGCTTAGCACATTATCAGACTAAGAATTCAGTTAAAATAATATAATTGATCAAACTCTGAATGAATGAAATTTGTTAGATTTATGCAATACTATATTTTTTTAATATCTTTAATACTCACTTATTTGAAAACTCCAGGATATTTTTAAAATATTTACAATCCTCTAAAACATTTTCAAGTATCGAACCAACCTGAAAATAATTTCTCCAATAATTTCGAAGACTCTTTTGACCTCCAATATCCCAAATATGCATCCGTAGATTATCCCTTTGCACTGTTTTTATTTTAAATCCAATTGTAGGCGTCACGTGAAGATCTTCTCCTGCAAGAAACTTGAGAAGAGTGCTTTTTCCAGCATTGTCAAGTCCTAGTAAGAGTATTCTGCATTCCTTATTGGAATTCCGAAAGCGCTTAAAAAGTGAAAGAAATTTCATTAAACCACTTTACATTAAATCACTTTACATTTACACTACTTCGTAAAGTAAATGATCGGGGATCTTTAAAACCTGCCCAGAGAATTGCTGCCGAGAAACTAATGACGTCATCAAAATCGATTTGACATCATATTCTTGCTGCCCAGATATTTTTAGTTAACTTGCGATGCTGCTCAGATATTTTCTAATTAATTTCGTTGCTGCCCAGAGATTTTTAGTTAACTTAGGATGCTGCTCAGATATTTTCTAATTAATTTCGTTGCTGCCCAGATATTTTTAGTTAACTTGCGATGCTGCTCAGATATTTTCTAATTAATTTCGTTGCTGCCCAGAGATTTTTAGTTAACTTAGGATGCTGCTCAGATATTTTCTAATTAATTTCGTTGCTGCCCAGAGATTTTTAGTTAACTTGCGATGCTGCTCAGATATTTTCTAATTAATTTCGTTGCTGCCCAGAGATTTTTAGTTAACTTGCGATGCTGCTCAGATATTTTCTAATTAATTTCGTTGCTGCCCAGAGATTTTTAGTTAACTTGCGATGCTGCTCAGATATTTTCTAATTAATTTCGTTGCTGCCCAGAGATTTTTAGTTAACTTGCGATGCTGCTCAGATATTTTCTAATTAATTTCGTTGCTGCCCAGAGATTTTTAGTTAACTTGCGATGCTGCTCAGATATTTTCTAATTAATTTCGTTGCTGCCCAGAGATTTTTAGTTAACTTGCGATGCTGCTCAGATATTTTCTAATTAATTTCGTTGCTGCCCAGAGATTTTTAGTTAACTTGCGATGCTGCTCAGATATTTTCTAATTAATTTCGTTGCTGCCCAGAGATTTTTAGTTAACTTGCGATGCTGCTCAGATATTTTCTAATTAATTTCGTTGCTGCCCAGAGATTTTTAGTTAACTTGCGATGCTGCTCAGATATTTTCTAATTAATTTCGTTGCTGCCCAGAGATTTTTAGTTAACTTGCGATGCTGCTCAGATATTTTCTAATTAATTTCGTTGCTGCCCAGAGATTTTTAGTTAACTTGCGATGCTGCTCAGATATTTTCTAATTAATTTCGTTGCTGCCCAGAGATTTTTAGTTAACTTGCGATGCTGCTCAGATATTTTCTAATTAATTTCGTTGCTGCCCAGACATTTTTAGTTAACTTTCGATGCTGCCCAGATATTTTCTAATTAATTTCGTTGCTGCCCAGAGATTTTTAGTTAACTTTCGATGCAACCCAGATATTTTTTAATTAAATTTCAAAACTACCCAGAGTTTTTATATTAAATCACGATTATGTCCAGAGATTTTTTAATAGTTTTCGATGCTGCCCAGAGATCTGTATATTATTTTCGATGATGCCCAGAGATTTTTAAATAGTTTTCGATGCTGCCCAGAGATCGGAACATTATTTTCGATGATGGCCAGAGATTTTAAGTAGTTTTCCAAGCTGCCCAGAGATTTTTACTCCAATGCTGCTTCAGGTGATATTGCCACCTATTTATTTTATATAAAGCACATTTATTGTGGTTAATTTCATTTATTACTATATAAATTGCTAACAATTGAGTTTTAGAGAGAGATTTTGTTCTCGCTTTTAACGCGATTTGCTTGCTTTTAAGATTCTGCATTATATTAATATTTATTATATTATATTTGTCAAATTAAATATTCAGTTTCCAATATTTCGAAATGAAATATAAATGACTATTCTACGTAATAAATGTTGAAAAAACTTGAGCAATTGCTCCATTGAACAGGCTGGACTCTAACCAGCAATCTCTCATTAATAATGAGTGTGCTATCATTGCACCACTGTTCAATATATGTATACTGCAATAAAATCAATCTACATTCAAATTAAAAAAATCGGGAAATTTAAATCCCTTCAACTGCCTTTAGCTCTATGTGATATCATTTCCCACTCAATGGGGGAATGAGCTTACTTAAACTAAATGTTCATGACAGTATTTACTAAAAAATGCTCTATTATTCTATAAATGCTAATAATAAAAAAGTGTTAATATCTGCTACATCGTTTAAAAAAGAAAAACACCGTTTAGTGCAAAATTAATTCCAACGTTAATTTGAGTAATGCTATTTTACGAAGAAACCTGTAACTTCACTCCGGCGTAAAAACTGTGCTCAGCAATACTCAATTTCACCTAAATAACTAAAAAAATTACTTGAATAAGATACATTAAGCAGTTTACTATATCAAAAACGTTGTTTTTCCGAGAATTGTATTTTCGGTGATTTATACGTCATAATATTTTAATGACGTCATACAGGATCTGGGCAGCATATCTCTGGGCAGGTTTTAAAGATCCCGTAAATGATCCTATTTATTGTCCAATATAAACAACCCATAACAACAAATTTGATCAAATGAATAAAGTCGTATTTCACTTAAATATCCCTGCATAAATACATGAATGAACAATGCTTAGTACGATAAAATTACAAGAAAATAATATTTGTGGAAAATTTTATGAAATATGTAATTTGTAAAGATTACATGTTGATGATTGAACTAAATTAGAAAATGCGAAAATTCGATAAGATTTTTTAGTCGTAACCAATTCTATTTGTTTTGAAATTTTATTTTTCTAGATGATTGCATTCGTTTTTATTAAATTTCATGTTTTTAAATTTCTATAACTACACTTGCAAACTACTTTGCATAAATATCAATTTAATCATTTTTATTTTGAATTATGTAGCATACTTGTTTTTGTGATTTCATCTATAAGCGTTTCTAAATAGATGTATACAGTTATATTGTCATTTATTAAGACAATTTATTGATTCGTTGAATTTTCTTAAGCTAAACATTAATATAGCATTCTTGCATCTGACTGGAGTAGTCATAGCACATTTGCATTTTGATCGATCGTGTTTCGTTATATAGTCAATATCGATATGCTAATATAGAAAGTCAATATTTTTTGCAATCAATCGCACTTGTGTAACATAACCTAACATATTTTCTATGCTTAACGAAATACTTCAATCAATAAAAACAGTAAACAAAATCAAAAATGGATAGTTCATGAGCACAAGGATTGCACTGTGGATATTTGCATTGCATTGCACGTATGAGTCTTGAAAATACATTGAACGTTCTTCAAATTTTTACAATATCAAACCCTATTGTTCTTGCAATTTTCATATTCCCTTTATCTAGCTCTTGAAATATTATGCCAAGGAGCTCATATTTAGTAGAATCTTTCAAAGTACCTGTACACCCTTAATGACCTCATTTACATTATGTCCATCAAAGTGCAATAACGCGAGAATAGTGTGTGTTTTAACATTATTGTTAATAGATTTAAAATGGATGCAAAGATAATGTAATCTGCGATGCTTGAGGTTGAGAACCTTGATGCTGCTTTAGCTGCAGAACTACCTCCTCAACCTCCTCCATGGTATCATCCTAATCTTGCACGCGAAGGTGCAGAGCAAATCCTAAGTCAGTGCCCACCTGGGAGCTTTCTTGTGCGAACATCAAGCACTCCTGACTGTTTAGTTTTGTCGCAATCAGTCCATACATCTGGGTATGCCTTAATGGTAATTTAAACCAATGTTAAAAGACATTTTTAGCTCAGACAGCAAAGGTGTTCGTCATTATCGACTTACATTTTACACAAACTTAGTTTGTATCACAGATGGGCCGCTATTTGCTGGCTTAGACGCTTTAGTGCATCACTATAAAAATTCGAGTGATGGCCTTTTCCTGCCTTTAACACAACATATTCCTTTTGAGGAGAAAATGGGTACCTTTATTTTTAGTATATATTTTACATTTACTCTTTTATAAACCTGTTTCTCGAAGTATGCCGTATGAACTGAACTAGTTATTACTTAACTATTACTATCGGATAAGTTCATTATTGGCGGATAAAATTGTATAAACTTATTTTTGCTACAATCGTTTGAAAATATCTAATGTTATATGAAATTTCTTAGACTAATTCTCTTTCAATATTTGTTATACATTATTCTTTAATTTTTTTACAGGATCTTTTAAATAACTAGTATTTAATATTCTTAAGCTATTTTAAAAATCTTTGTTTTTTAAAAACGCAAATGAATGCGATTGCATGTGATAAATTTATTCTAAGTTTTACAAAATATCAACATACAAGTACTAGTATTAGTAATACGGCAACCAAGATTTCTTCATTGTAAACTTCGAAATTTAAGAGTTTGACAAACAAATCATGGAATTTAATGTATGACAATATTTTGGCTGTGTTAAGGAACGCCAAGCAATCTCCGAGAAAAAAATTGGCTCATGAATTTATCAAGAAAAACTTAGTTTATTAAAAATTCATGTAATTATATAGTTATATGTTGAAATCAGATTGTGTTCAAATAAAACCTCGGCGCCAACTTTTATTTGATATCATTTGTTAATATTTTATTATAATACTCCGAGTTTTTATTTAAAAAAACTTTCCAACCGCTGATGTTACAGGGCCGGATACGGCTCGCGGGCCACCATCACTGCATCATTGGTCTATATTGAGTTAGTGAGTAGGAGTAATATTCGTGCATTACCTCGCATGTTTATTATATGCACATTGCACAATAAAAGGTTACTAAACTGTTCTTCAAAGAAAGACGTATCCAAAATGCAACATCGGCCTAATGTTTTGCTAATCACAGTATAATATCTAAAATTGTAAAGCTGTTTAGCGCTTATAATAAATTTTTAGCAATTTTATGGGAAAGACTAAAATGTAGTGGTATGCAGCTTAATTTCAGAATTTGAATCCGGGGTAACTAGTAGGTACATTTCTATATAACGATTTTCTTAAGTATGTTATGTAATATACATAAATGAACAATTAATATTTTTGTTCAGAATGTTGTATTTTGTTCCTATAATTTAAAAGCACTGATATTGACGTTGATGTTCGACTTTTATAATTTCATTTAATTTTAGAAAAAGAAGCTGCATTAGAGGCTGGAGTTCGATTAGTTCTTCATCATCCGGCACGTTTACTTCACAAAGCTAGTGCAAATGGTCAGTCAGAGCTCGTTAGGCGAATTATTTGCAACAAGCATTTCTTACGTGCCTCGGTGGATTGGAGAAATCAAGAGGCCGATTCTGCTCTACACATCGCTTGTCGTTCTGGCCATCCTGATATAGTTCGAATGTTAGCAAACGTAGGCGCTGATCTTAATCTGCGCTGTGGAACTAATGATACACCAACCCATGTAATCTTCGTTTCTATTACAAATCATTTACTATTATCTTTTATGAAATCTTGAAACAATTTTTTGATGTTATTGAATTGGTGGTTTTTCTTCACTTAGCATTTATCTTTATAAGTAAAGTAGGTAGAGATAATATCATAAATTATGTAAGCATTTTGTTTATAATGCACCTCGAATGTAAACATTTCATAAATTATCTTTTTCTATTTATGCGCTGTTATCAATTACAATGTAATTTCACAACATTACTAATCACATTATTCAAATATTCATAATTTCTCGTAAAATTGATATTAAAAAATAATGAAATGTATGTTATAAGGTGTGCATAATTTTGCTACATTACGATATTTATTTTTTGTTATAATAGGAGGGATTGTTAGGAACATTATAGTATATCCAAAACTATCGAACATTACTAATGCGTCCCTATATGATAGTAATTGTGTATAACTATCTTTTATTTTATTTTATCGCGAAATTAATGAACTACAATTAGTTGGCATGTCAACATAACCATATCACGTGTCTTCAGCTGCTAGTCAGTCAAGGTGCTGATCTGCAAAGTCGAAATCATCTCACCGGGCTTCTTCCTCTCCATTTAGCTGCTAAGTTTGGAAACTTGCGCTGTGTTGAGGTTTTTCTTTTTAATGTTTTTATGGTTAAATATATTTTAGATGTTAACCACAAACAAAGTCGCACCGCTCCCTCGCAATTTCGAATGCAGAACTCCACTTGATTTTGCCAAAGAGTACAATTTCCCTGGAATCGTTAAACTTTTAGGTATTATGAACATATTGTTCTCTATACACCACTTGAATTTTAAAGATTTATAAATTAAACTTTTAGAGTATATTTTATTAACAATGAAGAATATATA
>CABFPE010000143.1:939613-970799 GCA_900660155.1 Hofstenia miamia | reverse complement strand
AAGGTAATGTGGGAAAGTAAAACTAAAAAATGTAAGTAATGTGCGAAATTAGATCATATAAATAACACAAAAAATAGTAAAAGTACATGCATGACGTCAGTAAAACACCCCCGGCAATATCCATGGCGTCTCAGGTCAAAGGCCAACCCTCTCGACCAATCAGAAAAAAGTGGGATGGGCGTCACTCGAAGTAATACTACTAGCATTCAGCAAACAGAAAACTTTGTACAACTAAAAAAATACTTCTGACTATTCCCATCCTTTACCTGTACAGTCATTACTAAGCCTGCGTATGCCACTCGTTGCTCAGTTGGAATTCTGTATTAAATACAGTTAATCTATCCAAAGTAGATAGAAACAATTCAAGGTAACGACTCATTCTTTCACTTGTAGTTGATTATGATCGCTTGGCACATACCAAATAAGTGCTTATTTCTTCGGAATGTACGTTCAGTCAAAAGCGTAGCGTAGTAAGCCGGTTGCTAGAGTACTATACATGCACGTATGTAAGCAGGATTTGATAACTCAGTTTTAGTAATATAAGATGCCTGAAATGGAAATACTTCAATGAAGTAAATATTTAACTATATGGCATTTATTGTATATCAGAGATGGAATCCGGCTGATATTTTAAGGAACCAACCGAATCGACCCGAATGATTATTTAATCTTTCTGCAAAAATCTTGAAAAAAACTAAAACAGCGAACTGGATTAAAATCTATGTACAAAAGGATACGGAAAAACATACAATTGTTACCTTATCACCATAATTAAACAAATTCATAACCTCAAGTAGACAATTGACAATAGGGGTCTACTTGAATATTCAAGTATAACTTTTTAAGTTTAATATTTATTTACTGAGGATAGATTTATAAAATTAATTCCAATTTAACTTTAATAGCTCAATCCAACTTGGCACGTCGTCTTTGTAATATATTGTATTATTTCAAATTCTGCTGTAAATCATGAATCAAGTGTTTGCCAATTTTTCCTGAAAGACTTCTTTAAAATATTTCAAAATTGTGTATTTTGGAGAATAGAATTAAGCAATTCCAATATGCCTCTATTGAAAGTTCTCATTCTGTTCAATTTGTTTGATTTAGCTCATAATGATGATGGTATTTCTAAGAAATTTCAATACGCCTATGGTGATGTCAACTTCTCGTGAGATGACGTGCATGATCTTTCTTGGAGCCTTTGTTTCAGCTGCTTTGACGTTTGTACTCATTCTAGAACCAACTGTAGAAGCGTGCGTTGTTAAAAACTGTGGAATGGCGTTTGGATATACAGCGTGCTACGCTGCTATTTTAATAAAGGTGAGATTCAATTATCTAAAAAATATTTTTAAGGAAAATTTCATGCACAAAAAACATTCATTTATCCTTTTCAAATCACAGCCAAGAAAATATAGAGTGACAAGAAAACAGAGACTTTTAAAAGGCTTTGCCTTATCATCAGTAATAGCAAACTAGCTTATGCAAAATCTAATTAAAAAACTAAGCTGGGTGGGGACTGCTTTGGTCAGGCGGGTCACCTCTGAGATCTACATTGAGCAACATAATAAGTACAACATAAAAATATATTACTAACATTTTCATTAATGTGAAACATATTAACATAAACGTCTATATAACTCAAACATTAGCCCCTAAAATAAAAATAATGGAAGGAACTAAGTTTTTAAATATAGCTAAAGGCTAAATGAAGAGAAGTGTTGCTTTCTTGTAAGACTAAATCTATTTCTGAGATTTCTTGATAACAAAGCATTCGCATACACATGTATATACATAATTTAATATATTTGATATTTTTATATTGCTTTATAATGTCATAAAATATTTATTTTTAAGTTAACGTGAGATTAAAAAACAAAGAGCATCAGATACACTTCTAATATTAATGACTAATGCTTGCTTTGCAAAAGTCATAGTTGTCATGAAGGAAAATCGTTGAATTCACACGATCTGGTCGAATGGAAATTCTTTTGGAAGTTACAAGCAGTCCTTAGTACTCCATACATTCACAACAGGAGCAGCTATTGCAGGAATACCAAAAATAAATTTAGCTAAATTAGCCAGATGTGGAAAGTGACTAGCAATATTTTACCATCACTTAAGAGTATCTAAACAACCTTCTTTTGAAATATTTTTAATAAAATACGATTCGAATTCTTCCTTGAAAGTATTTTGAATAGTTGATCTGCTGCAATATTTATTAATTAATTCTAATTTTTTCTTCCATTCAGGCATTAGTTCCAAAATTTCAGCACTTGCATCATTATCATTTATGCTGTTATTGTTATTATTTACCATCTCATCAGATGATACTACTTCGAGATCATTTTCTCATTTAACTAGAAAATACGCGTAATTAAATTTATTGCATTTATTTATTAAATATTTTTCTACTGTGTGTTTATTTTTCATAATTGACCAAGGAGGGCCGCAGCTATGTGTAGACCAACCGTAGGCAACCTTTCTTCAAGTTTTTTAATTGATATTTTGACGGTTTTTATATAAGGGGGGGTAATTTTGCTGCACCAAAATTTCTTTTGTATACCAGCGTTTAATTTTGGTTAGAATGGTGCAATATTTGCAATTTCTTCAATGCTATTTGCGTTATACTTACTTTTGAGTACTTTTGTGCAATAACTATTGCAAACATGCTTATGCGTCACTGTCATTTCTAGCGATTATTTGTTGTGTATAGAAATCACTTATTTTTATATTTTCAGCTATAATAAATCTATGATAAACCAACGATCAGTTAGAAATTTATCAAATTATCAGTTTACATCATTTTAAATCATTGCAAATAAAGCTCCTACAGTTATATATTTTTGAGATCTTTTGGAGTTGTGAGTAATTCCTGTGTAGATTTAAATAAACAAATGACTAAATTAAGGCGCTGATGTCTCAAGATTGGTGTAATTGCCTGCAGGTTTCGGCGGCGTCGGCGCATTCACAAAAACATTGGCAGCGCGCGCCGTGTTGGCGCAGCGGTCTACTCTAACAGTCATGCAGTAGCATCAATGATTGTTTTCAAGGAAGCAATGAATAATAAATTATGTTAATGAATTTATACATATTTACGACAATCTTTTTCCTCATTAACTCAATTAAATTGTTTTTTAATATATTCATCTTTGTACTCATATATAAAACACTAAAAAGCTCAGTTAGAAGCTAATCAGTTTTAGAAGCATACCGCTCAGGTTGACATTCCTAAGGCCCACACAGATCGACCGGCCGGTCAACCGACATGAAAATTGAAAAGTGCCGGTTGGGTTATTATTTTTGTCGACCGGTTACACCACGGACGTCTATATTATAATATAGACGTCCGTGGGTTACACCCATGGTTGAGGGGAATATATTAGATATATTTTTAGCACTAGTCAATGTGACTTAATTACTTAAAATAATTTAATAACAATGTTGTTTATTTGAAATCACTTAAATACCATTCAAAAACTGATTTTATTTCTTATGCCATGCTTTAATTGAATGAGAGATAATACACCTTTATAAATATTTTACACTAAAGCTTAATGAGATTCTTCATGAAAATATTTTGGTTATTAGAGTACATAGATTTCTAAAAGAAGTTGACATTTTTCCAGTTCACATTTAATTACATATTATTAAGGCAATTTATTGGCTAAGTTTTTAAAATAGTCCTTTGTTCAAATCTTTTTGTTAAATGAGAGGTTGCCCAAATGTTCTCAATGAACACAAGGTCGGTAATGGAAAGAATTTCCTCCCATTTACGACTGTGCAATGCTATTTATTTTCGAAGTGAACAATTCAGTTGTTCATGGCTATACAATATAAATCTATGTACTACAAAACATTACTTATCTAATTTAACTTGCAAAATTATGCAAAACTGTGATGAACATAGTTGTAAACAGATCGGGTTGATGCGAAACCGGTTCTACTTGGGTCACTATGTTGAGCTAAATAAAATGGGTCGGGTTGAGTTGGGTAAGGTCACATGTGTTGAGGCTATGATTGGCCCGTTTGGGGTCACAAATGATTAGAATGGGTGGGGTCACTTTGAATAGAAATTATGGGTCAACATATTTTAGTAAAAAACGTAAACATTAGTAATTTAAATATTATTGAAAATTGAAATGTAGCTGTAAGTTATGACAAACTGAATTAATGCCAATATTTACAGGAGTAAAATAGGGCAATAGGCAAGTCTTTGCAACTAATAATTGGAAATACATAGAATATATTCTTTACGTGAATTTTGCTGCAAATAGCAAAAAATATGTTCGTTATTTAATCATTCTCACCGATGGTGAGCGTCATAAGGTTCGGATAAATCACCATTAAAAAGAAATGGATTAAGTATCATTCGAAAATGTTGAGAAACTAATCATTCTGAAAATCAATGAAACCTTTAATGCAAATTAAGTTCCTACATCTGCTTATTTCGGGGTTTGGACGAGTTCTGTCAGAATGTTAACAATTTTATATTGGTTGGATCGGGTCATGATGTCAAGATATTATGGGTCAGGATGGGTTGGGTAAGGTCAAATTGTTAACAATTTTATATGGACCAGGTTTAGACCAATTTTTTTTCGACCGGTTTACAACTCTTATGATAAATATTTCAAAACTTAATTTCAGGCATCGAAGCTACGTTTTCTAGATGTAACAATCTAATTTAGGTCAGACGAATTCATGCAATTTTCAACAACAAAAATAATCCTTCAAAGAAGCTGATGTTTATTAGTCCACCAACGCAATTCGCTTTATTTGTATGCATTATGTTACTACAAGCAGCTTTTCTTACTGGGTGGTTACGCATTGAGTTTCCGTATCCCATCAATATTTACCCGACATGGAATGAAAATCGACTTGTTTGCTTTGGGGATGATGACATTAGCGCTTTTAAAGGTATTATTAATAATTTATCCGTTACTTTTTGAAAAAACCTAAACATTTTTAGTGTGAGTAATGAAATTAGGAAAACATGATTTTTGATAACCCCTATGACGATAGTTTATTGGGTGATGGGAACTTTAGATTTATATTAAAGTTTTTAATTAAAAAAAATTCTGAGATATTTGTACTTATAGTTTACTGCTATTCTTGAAGATTCCAATTTGAATCTATGTAGGATATTTTTGCCAAAATATATAGTAATTATACAAAATTTTGATACATATATGTTTGTTTAAAAATTACAATCAAAATTTTCAAAACTAAGTAGCTATTACTTGTTTACTTTACGAAATATACTCGCTATTTTTAACGTGGCAATATAGTAAAGGCCATAGAAAATTTTTAAGTATATTTACTAAATACTAAGTTGTTCTAAAACGCATTAGGTGCGTGCTGTGATCTATATGCGTAAAAGAATCACAATATGAAATGCTTAGCAGACAGAAAAAAATTTAGTAAAAAAACATTATAATTAACAACTTTGTAACAAAAAAAAGGGTTTGAATATTTCCCAATTGAAAAAATGGCTTTAGATGCCTATTTGCATCAATCTTCTATTGTGGCCAATGGACTTAAAATTTTGTATTTGTAAGATCCCAGCCTTTCATATGGAAATACGATTGTTTTCTATTTCCATTCCATTTCCTCAAATATTTTATAAACATTTCCATATTTTTTCATTAATTTCCACAACTTTCCATAAAAGTTTAAGCTTGCCGTTAGCTTTTCCCCAACCAGAATTTTACAGGTTTTAATTCAATTTAGTCTCATTGGCTTTGTATCCATCCCAATTTCATGAAATTTTCTGGTCCAATAGTTCCATTGGCTCCACAGCATACCTTCTATTTTGATCAAACTAAAAAGAATTATGAAATACGTGGTTCCATGTTCTTCATTTTTGGCCCCATTCTACTGAAATATTTAGCCCCAGTCATTGAATTGGACCAGTAAATCCCACAGGGCTGAGTGGTCCCGTATTACCCTTCTAGTGTTTCATCAAATTAACTATTTTGGGAACAGAAATAATAATTTCAGTCAAGTTCAATGATAGTTGGATTAGTTGAAACTGTTAAGGAACACAATAGAACTTTATAATGCTTTTGATCCTCGTCTCAGTCAAGGTTATTTCAATTCCACCCTGTTCAAACTCGAATCAAGATTAAATACTTTAAATTCATATATGCATGGCGACAATATATGAATACATTCATGTAGTTAACCTTCATGTATTACAAACTTTCTGTAGGTAATTCTATTAATTGCGGTATTATTAAGTAGTAATATATATATATATATATATATGCACATACATTCGCTCTGCTTTATATGATTCAAACTAATTTTGGTTATTTTAATGCATTTTACAAAATGACTTCCATTTCCATAATCTGGAAATGCAATGGAAATTTCCATTATTCTGAAAAAAAATTGTTTTTTGTTTTTTATCGAAACGGATTTCTGTGCATAGGTAAAATAAGAAAAATATTTATTAAAAATATCATATGCATATGAAAATATAATCGATGATTAGTCGCAAAAACCATAAGCTTGGGAATTCAAATCCAAAGTTGACTAGAGAAGAATGGGTAATGAATAATGATGCAGAAGGGTAACGATAATGGAAATGGAATAAAAATTATAAAATTTTTGTTTAGAATTTATAGCATTATATGAAGCAATGGCTTCACCTAATTTCTTGTTTAAAACTTTCAATGATTCTTTAGAAACAAAATTTTTAATAAATTTAATGATTAACTTACTGATTTGCTACTATTTCTATAATTTGATTTTTACATTTTCAATGCTGTTTATATTCTGAGCTCAAATGAAACCACCATAAAACAGAATGAAAACTTTCAAAACTTGAATGAGTCGGCAGCGATGGAGTTAACTGATTTCTTAGTTTTAAAATTATGCACAAAATGTAAAAATGAGTTTATATTTTCCAATACATTTCAATTTTTGATTGATCACTGGTAAATATCTAAATTGAATAAAACTTGCGATTTTCTCTCAAGATTATTATTGATAATAAACCTTCATGTGATTTCAGTAAATATTTTGCAGGGAATTTGTGATAATATTGTATTGTGCGAAGATAATGGAGTAATATATTATTGTAAACAGTAAATAATAGGAAAATATTTTTCAATTAAATATCATTGTTTGGCGATTACCGTTTGATTAAATGGCGAAGGCAATGAATCAAACGCAGTTTTTTAACTGAAATTATTTCAAATTCAATATTCAAAGGGTCTTTCGACAGGCATGAATATTTAGGAAATATCAAAACTATAAATACTGCAACGCATTAAGGTCTACCTGTATCGATGTGCATTAAAATTTACTAAAATGAGGCCGTTGTTTAATGTAAGTTGGTTTAAAAACTAACTGCAAAGAAATAGTAATATTCAACATCTCTACAATTATTGAAACATTTTGCTTTAAATGATGTTGTTTAAAACAATAAAATATGAGGCCATTCATAATATGCAAAAATTTCAAATCACTGATGAAGCTACAGAATAGAGACGTTGACTGCCAAAGAGATATATCTAAGCTTTCTACAACATTTTAAAATTATTTGTAATTTATTACTTGACAAGACATTGAGGTAACCATTTACTCCCTTCTTGCTTTAGGCCAAATGTGAAGGAATTTTTCTATTATATTAAAATTTTACAACAAAATTATTGGGTCATTATTATTTTTAGTACTGAAAATTGCCAGGCTGTTATTAAATTAGGCCTTGAATGGATTCAACTGCATGTTTACTTCAAAATTTTTAAATAAAAAAGAATATTGCAATATTATGCAATTCGTTTGGCGTTATTTACAACCCTTGTAACTAAAATAATATTAAAAATAATATTAAAGGTCCCTTTTTGAAATGAAGCTTGATTTTTTTATTATTGTAGGTAAATTTTTCGCATGATTGAAGATTATGTGTAGAAAATTGCGTTATTTTAGGCCTATCCATCCCATTTTTACTAATGCTAATGTGCACGGGTTATGCAATTCTAGCAAGAAAGATTCCTGGAAGTTTCAATGAAACCTCCCACATTGCATTTACAATGTACAGCAATGCTATCACGTGGTTAGCATTTATTCCTTTGTATTTGGTATCTCCTGATATATCAATGCGCACAGCTACCGTTGCGATTGCTCTGCAGCTACATTCCTTATCATGTGTTGGAATATTAATCGCTCCAAAAATTTATACAATCGTTTTCAGGTAGATTATAAGATTTTCATTTCACCAGAATTTTATTCATGTAAATGAAGTTAATCAATTTTATATATATATATATATATATATATATATATAAATGATGAAAAGCATGCTTCCTCTTTTACTCCCAATCGAAAATCCTGCTCAGTAATTATATCTTGTAGACGCACTTTTGTCTCTGGTTTTGCGTATATTCCCATTCACTTGCATTGGGGTTTCACGTCATTCAAACACAGGAATAATTTTCTCACAATAATCAACATTACATGGAGGCATATTCACACCGAGGTGTCACCATAATTAATCCTATTTCTGCTAGTGTTACTTTTAAGGAACAAATCGATTTGTGCACATTTTTTAACAGTCTAATACAAGACTGCTATAAACAATTGAAAGCCTTTGATATGAACACATCTATGGGTTTGTTAGCACTCATGTAATCATGAAATTTTGAGTTTAAAATTATTCCTGTGCCTGAAGTATATAAAAATATTCATCCTTTTCTAATGAGACATTTGATCTTGTAAAAACAGTGAAATTCTTAACTAACGTAATGTTTAGATAATGTGTTGGTCAAATGCCCTACGGGAGGGACCTTTGACTTCGCACAAAAACTCACCTGAAGAGGACGGGACAGCGTCAGGTAGTGAATGGAGGTTGAAAAATAAAGAGGAGACTATTCTCTATCATGTGGTGCTTTCAGATTTTAAATACCTTCATAATTTCGTGAGTTATAAGGTTTAAATATTTTTTTGAGGAAACCATCATAGATTTTGAGAAATTTCAGTTTGTGGCTCCGTAGGGTTAAATTGGGTAAAGGGCTCGATTGAAAATGGACAAAATGGCGTGTAAATTTAAGATCATGTGAGGCAATTTAGAGTTATGGGAAAATGAATTCTGCTATATATTATAATGGCATGTTTTGCAATACTTAAAGGAATTGAAACAAACTAATTATTTAGCTAAAACTAAAATATTTGACAATTTCACCTTGGGTGCACAGGAGAAGGATTGTACATTACTTATTTAAATATTTTGGTCTGTTTCATCGTATCATAAATTCTGATGTTAGTATGTCTGTTCAGCAAAAAAAGAGAAACAAAGTCGAGTTAACTACAAATTGTTTAAAAATGAGTGGAACATGCCATAAAATTTTATGGAAGCTGTTTAAGTATAAATTTGCTTAGAAATGGACAGACTGTCTTTTTTGTTCAAATGTCAAATAGGTGAAATGAAATTCAACAGCTATTGTCTCATAAAAATTTCAAACTCAAAATTTCATTAAATGTCAAAATCAGATGTTTCATGCAATACTCATAATATCTATGATTGATGATTAGGAAGTATCAAAACATCAAAGCCAGTTACTGACACCAAGGTATCAGTTAACCACACAGCAAATCCTCCCCTAAGAAGGCATAATTGTTGAAACTACAAGCTTTTCGTGAGTCTATGACTCAGCTCAGAAAAACTGTGAAAACATAAATCAATATATAATATGTTTAACTACAAGTGGAAAAAGTTTTCTTTACACGGATAGAAGAACAAAAACTATCTATGTTAAGACATTGCTTAATGAATTTCATTTTGGGAGCACATTTCTATTATTGTTTGTGACACACCAGCAGTGAATACAGGAAGGAAGTTTGAATTCATTAGTAGACTGCAAGGAAATTTTGTAGAAAACTAAAAAGAGGCTATATTTTATATTGATTGTCAGTATATTTTTTATAATGTGATAGACAAAGTTCTCAAAGTGGAAATAGATCAATAATTGGTGGTAAAGAAATCCATTTCGCCTGCAGAAAAATTTAGAATAATTATGAAAAAATTTCAACAAAGTAATGTGGATTTACCAGATGATCAAATAAATTATTGTATACCCGATAGATTACAAGAAACATTTAAGATCTCAACGATTAAACTTCAAACATTATTTCATTCAATCAACTAAATAAAACCCAGATTATAATGCATAATTTATCTTTGTATTGAGAAAAGCTGACGACAACTAGCTCCCCTGATATTTAATCCATTTTAATTTAGTGCGGTAGAACTTTTGGTTTTTAGCTAAAACTGATTGTAATATAACCACCCAATATATAAATATATATATATATATATATATATATATATATATGTGTGTGTGTGTGTGCATATGCACATGCAATAATGTCATACTTACTAGGAAATATAGATTTAGAGTGAATCAGTAATTTATAGTGTGTTACCAAATTTTACTAAAACATATATTTGAATAATTTAACGCTAAAATTTAGGCCATCAAAGAATACAAAAGCTGAAGTGATGGGCCGAAAGCAGAAAATGTCATCAATTGCCACAAAAATTGTGCCATAAATTTAAATAAAATGAATTGTATTTTTATGTAAGATGTTTAACACAATTTGCAGCAAGCAGTCTACTTATATGTATTACGTATATTTGTGAATGTTGTATTGTCATTACATAGGTGAAATAAATATGATTCTGCAACTACCATTTTGTCACTATTGATTCTACTAAAGACAACTAAAAAACATTGAATCTAGGGCGTTGTCTTAATGATATGATTCTTATTTTTTAATGAAAACGTGTCCAGAATAAATTTGTACTCTATTCAGTGTAAGCATTTATAAAGTAAGATGTATCGTTAAGTTCTAATAAAGTCTTTGTTTACTGAATAATTTCTTACCTAAAAACAAGAATATTGGTAAAATACAGGATTGAATGTCACATGTGTTAAGACGGATAGCAATACATAGAAACATGAGAGCAGGCAGGTATAATAAAAAATATGATAAAAACTGAAAGTTACATTTACATAAAATATCGAATATTTTATTGTAACACACATGTGCATGCAGCAAACTTGCAGAAATTTTACATTAAAGAATTTAAAAATGTTTTATTAAATTTACTTAATCTTATTTCTACTAGCATTAATTAATGCAAAAAATAGCTTTGGCCACCTTTTTAAACAATTTCATCCAAGCCTGTTAAGAAATATTGAAAGCCTTTGACATGGTACATTATGTATTTGTGCGCGCTCGTATAATGTTGAAGGTTTATGCTTAGAATTATTAATGTGCCTGAAGGACTGAAAATATTGAACTCAAGCCTTCATGTTTTTGAAATTTTTTGTAATTTTAATTTTATTTGTTAGCTAAAATTAAATTATATTGCTTGGTTTAGCAAAGTATATCTTTGGAGCAGCTTCATGCAAATTGACATAAATTAGCAGTTAAATTTCTCCAAAAAATTGTTTAAATATTAAACAAATCTAAAGAAGGTGTTCTACATAGTTTTTAAAAGAGTCACTAAGTGCTTTAGCATGAGCTTTATGCGATTTGTTAACCCTGATTCCACTGGGAATTTTTCCAAATCTATTATGATTTCCTCAAAATTCTTTTAAAAACTTATAACTCACGAAATAATGTATATATTTAAAATTTGAAAACACAACACCATATGATAGAGAATTGTCTCTTCTTTAGTTTTCGACTACAATTCACTAGCTGGCACGTTTTTGTGCGAAATCAGAGGTCCCACCCCTATGTCAATTGACAGACATTATCTGAACATTAGGTATGGTAATAATTTAAATGTTTTTACTAAATGACATTTCTCATTGGAAAAAGATAAATATTTTTATACATCAGTCACAATAATAATTCTAAACACAAAATTTTAGCATTATATGAGTTCTCACAAACCTATAGGCTTTCAATATTTCTTAACATAAAATTTGTCAAAAATATGGACAAAACGATTTGTTACTTTACAGTAACGCCAATGGAAATATGTTTAAGTGAATGCATTAAATTCAACAAATATCTTGATGAAGTGAACTTACAATTACTGATCTATATCCATTTTAACTTGAATTATTTAGATTTTTGTAAAAAAATTATACTATCAAATTAATTGTTGCCTTAAAAACACAATTTATTTAATCAAAATTAATTTGGTTTTAGAAAACATTTTTTATCAAGAAATGTTCTTTTGGATGAAATTTAGGAGATTGGAGATAACTCATGATTCCTAAAATATTTCCTGGTAGGAAATCACCCCGTCGGAAAAT
Source organism: Hofstenia miamia (assembly GCA_900660155.1). Classification (NCBI taxonomy): domain Eukaryota; kingdom Metazoa; phylum Xenacoelomorpha; order Acoela; family Hofsteniidae; genus Hofstenia; species Hofstenia miamia. The sequence continues at coordinate 958,524 of CABFPE010000143.1, read as the reverse complement.
TCGCCCCTAACTCTAATTGTGGTCCACTTCTCGTTTTGCCGGATTTCCGAATACATCCCTCCCATTTCCAGATCATTCTATTTTTTCAGATATATTCCTTTTTTCAAAAGATTTTGTTGCTTGTTAATACATGGAATTTCATGCTTTTTTCTATTTTATATCCCTTAGCTTTACCCAAAGCTACTAAATCTAAAACCTAAATTTTCATTATTTTATAGATCTAAGCCATAAACGAAAATTAGAAATCTATGTTCCCAAAACTTAAAAATACTTGCATTATTTTGCTAGAAATTGGAAACACTGTTAAAATCATTTCAGTATTTTTAGTGTAACTATGGGCAAATTTCCTACAGGGAATATTCTCATGGGAAGTTTTCTAATGTGGTATTTACTACTAGGAATTTTCTGATGCGGTAATTTCCTACGGGGAAATTTCCGGGTACCTAGCTCATAAATAAAAATGAAAATGTTTAGATTGTCTCTTTAGATCTTGCAAAGGCATTCGGTTGACGATGGAATATTGCTTAAAAAATTTACAGATACATACAACTTTGATTTTAATTCATCTTCACTAATTTTTCATTGCTTAAATAATAGATATCACTTTCTACAATTTAAGAATGAGTCATCAAATCTTTCAAAAATTGAATGATTGATTCTTCAAGGTTTTGTTCTGGAACCAGTTATTTAACATCTGTATAAATGATATTTCAAATATCATAAATATAAAATGTATTCTATATGCACATGATTCATTAATCTATAAACTATGCAACAAAAATCAATTAACTGCAATCAAATTTAACACATACATAATTTCTATAACAAGAATTCTAAATTTTGAAAAGCTATTTTATGGAAATAAATTAAGAAAAGACTTAACTAAGACAAATATATAGGGCAGCAACAAAGAGATAATCAAGCAGCCAAGAATAAAATATTTGGGAGCATTCATTTACAATCAACTAAAATTCCAGGATTGTGTAAATTCAATTATTCAAAAAATGACTGCTAATATCATGTTAGTTAAAAAAATCTGATTTATTGTCAAGAAAATTGGTCACAATGTTGATTAAGTCTCTGGTTGCATTAAAATATAAGTATTTTTTACTTATTAACAAAACTATCTGCAAATTCTAAAAAAATTAGGAAGATTTTGAATGGTTCAACAGAATTATCAATGGTAGTAATATGCAAATATTACTTTGTTACATCCAGATAAAATCATGCAACAGGAGATCTTTGAAATATTTTATTAATTCAAAGATATCATCTCACTAATATATAAAATTAGACATGGTACACATCAATGTAAAAAATTTAGAGGTAAAATGATAAAAAAACGCCTTTTCAAAGATTACTCTAATATTATGGAATAAATTAGATAAAAATTCTTGATAAGAAAAGAAATTTCATTTGCTTAAAAAGAAAGTGACTAATTATGTTAAAAATCTTTCAACAAAGAATTACGTTACCAGGCAAGGAATTGTTTCATTAATTATAAGTAACTATGTTTATCATTTTCTTTTCTCAATTTAAAATTGATGGCCAAGAAATGTGATACTCCAGATAATGATGTAGGAAGAGATCACGGGAGATGATAATTGGTTTCAGTGCCTGTTGTTCATAGTTGATAAATATAAGAAGTATCCCTCTATGATCTCATTAGATAACACAAATGCTGAGATTGTAATAGACAAAGTTACCAAAAGAATGGATATTGATTTTGGACCTTCAGTTCAAGAGCAGACTTGATGGAGCTAACTGATGAAGAGCAGTGCTCAAAACTTTGAGGCAACAACCAAAATCTTATTGATTACTAATGGCCCAGGGACTAGGTCCTAATTATGGAGTAACAAACTATGCAAAAAAATGATTGAAATAAAATCCACAAAGGGGCTCACCTCAATAAAGTCAGGCATATTGCTACATAATCATTGAATTACTCAAATATCATGTGTGTCTTAAATGGTTTTAGTTCACTTGTTTAATTTCAAATCTGAGTGTTTAGGTAGTTTATATGCAAATCTAAATGCTAGCTCCAATCCAAAATTTTAAATTGGTTTAGGTAGTAGAATCTATAGCACAAAAAACTGTTGTTAATAGATACAGTTAAAAAATTATTTTGAAACATGAATCACTTCAACTTTTTATTCTAAAATAGACAATTTCAACTGAGAAATGTGATTTATGAATTTCACACAAAGTGTTGGTTCTTGAAGTTATTTTAAATAAAAAAAGAAATTTATAGATCTGCTGTACTATGATTTGAACTAGAATTCAACATAGATTCAGACTAGGCTTTGATTGCTTTTATTTGTAGCTCTCTTTTGGAATTGCTTAATAATCAATTAATATTGAGTCTTTGAGTCATTTGAATTCAGCATTGTTTAATTGGATTTGATTTTTTTGAAATTTGATTAATATCTAATTTCAAATTGTTTGCCAGAAAAAGAATGAGGTTAAATTATTAAATTTATTAAATATTTAAGAATAAAAGAATCTTCCTGATCTTTTAAAATGATTATTTAAACTTGCTAGCATTTTTGCTTCATATAAAGTATTTCAAAATTTTAATAAACAACTTTACAGAAAACCACTCAATTTTGGTGATAAAGTCTACTCTTTTACACCTATACAAACATCTGACAATAAACAAATGAAAAAACTAGCTACCTATTGCTAAGGACCACACAAAATTGTCAAAGTACTAAAATGGAATAATTACATTTTAGATAATGGACAAAACACACAATTTCTAATTCACTATAATGAACAATCAAAGATATTGAAAACACTGCTGTAAATATACACAAAGATTTCAAAATAATTAATAATAACAATGACACCTAAACATGTTTGAGCTAGACAATCTCCCAGAGAAACAATTTGATAGTTCTGCAACATATCTTAAGGCTGTACTAAAACCACTACATACTGTTCCTCCCCATAGGGTGTGCACTACTAACACTGATATTCTCAAAAACTGGGAACATGAATTAAATCATTTGCTTAGCTTGCCAGAAAATGCAGAGATCATTCTATACAACCATGAGCTGCAACAGTGAACAAACAGAGCAGCCATCCAACAACAGATATAGAGTGTGGCACACATACCACATTCACATTTGGTGCACAAGCTGAATGCCCATGGAAACTATGATCCTATCATGGGAGCAATGACTCATTTGCAATCAACTTATTTTCATGTCAATGTGTTGAACTCCTCCTCCTCCTTTTGGCACAACCTGGAGAGCACAGCTAGATCTAGTGGTCATTCAACCTTGATTAACTTTCTGTGGCACAGTGCAGATAACATATTTACAGAGTGGTCTACATCTGACACTGAACATCTGACCAAAAAGACTTGTCCTTCAAAATTCCAGGAAGAATCAGTTTTGCAACAACTGGTTATACCACAATCTAAACAACATCATTGCTCATGCTCCCCTTTTCATCATCATCCAGTTAGTGTTCTACATTATGCTCTAAAGAACACTACAAAGAACATCAAGCTCACATCTCTGTAATTGGCCAGGAAACTCTTCATCCTTACTTTATAGCCATGCAGAAAGAATAGAATTATAGAATCCAATATCTCCCCAGAAACTACAGCAAAAAATATGAAACAATTGGATACATAACTTTGTTACTTCTTCTACAATGCCTAATTGATGCAGAGAACACCCTGCCATAAATACTCTGATATACTAACCTCATTCCATGCACACAAACCTCAATCATTCTTATTTTTGAAGTACAGTACATACTTGTTTTGAAAATGAGTTTTGTCTTACTAATCTACATAAACTTATTACTTACAAAGATAAATTTGTTCTACAATTTCAAATGAACTTGTCTTTGGAAAATATTGAAATTATTTATTTCATCAAAGCAGAAGAACTTCTGGATACAAAAGTTATTAAAAAACTTTCTTTAGCTTGTTATTTAGTCAAGATTAACAAAATTAATTTAGTTATTATTCTTACTGACCTTACTAATAGTGAATTTTGTGATTCTGAAGTTTATGAATTGGAACTAAGTTTGGATAATATTTTCATTCTAGAGCCTCACAATTTCAGTGTTTTGGGTTTACATGAACTCAATAACTCTATGGCAGCCTTAATTCACATAGACTTATTTTTACATGGAATATGTCCTTATCACCACATTATGGTTGATAAATGCTTTCTGTTGACATTTTATTACAAGCACAATCTTATGAACTTATTGCTAATGAACATGCACTCCAATACTAATTTACATGTTTGTTTTGCTTACTCTCAATAAGTTAACAAACATAACAAGGTAAACTCTGTATGGAAAAATATCACAGCAGATAGACCACCTGATAATATTTGGCTTCCTATATCAATATCATCTCTGTGAAAACCTATCATTACTCAGTGGAATGCATACTTAATAACATTGAAAAGCCTTTAGATATCACACTGATTTCAGGAACACTTTATTTGAGGAAAAACTTGCAACAGAGTGTACAGCAAAATCTAATTTATGTCTCTTATCTATTTACTTAACTGATGATCCCACATTAACAGTACCCATTGATAAAACTAAATGGGAACAACTCAGGAAAAGCAAATATCATGAGATCACAGTTGTTCCTATCTCTCCAAAACTCAAAAATTGGTGTTTACATGGAACTTTGCTATTAATCTTACCACCTGGAAAAAAACACTATAATAACCCCAAGTTTTAAAAAATACTATAGCTACATCATTAACAAAAAAACCTCTGGGCACCTTACCAATAACCTTGATGAGCAATAAATTAGCTATAGTGCCTCATGATATTCATATATTTTCAGATAATTCATGAAAATTTATGTTAGGAGCAACAAGTGAAACTAAATGCTCAACTATATTTGATTTAATTTCCCCTTTGGCCACAACACATCTTAAGGAGCAGATGCCTTACAAAACTACTAATTATTAAAATAGATCAGAAAGATGCCTATTGGTGATTAAAAACAAAATACTTTTCAATTACCACAAGAAACACTACCCTGAGTGTTCCTATTATGAAATATCAACAATGATTAAATTTAAGAAGGATGGCAAAGAACAGCAGAATACTAGATTGTACTAGTTCAATATTTCTCCATATTTTTAAAGCATGCATTTCTATTGAGGCTACTATTTTTTGTTAGTATATATATGTGTGATTTATTCATTCATTTTTTTGCTTTAGTTTACTTTCATTAAATTCATTTTGCTTTATTTTGTCTTTTTGTTTTATTTAAAATGTTGTTTTTCTAAATTCATACATGTAGCTAAAGGGCACCTAGACATGGTACAGCTTGAGTAGCACATCTCCTTAACAGGGCTAGGTATATGGTTAGGAGTTTTTGTAGAACTGAATTTCCTTTGTTATCTAAATTGATTATTATTGCTGTCACCTAAATTGCTTGAGATAAGGATTGCACTGAGTTTAGGTTATTTAAACTTAGCATGTAGTTTCCACTTAATGCACCCAAGAGTTAGGGATTCTCTATTCTTTATTTTATTAGGATTCTAGTCTTAAACAATTCTTTCACAAGGTTTTCTTTATTGGGTCAGCCAAGTGTGGCCACTCTTCCCTATCACAATCTTCTGTTTACTTATACTTTAATTTCTACAAGAAAAGGTAATATGGCAAGAGGAGTTTATTATGAAGCTGTAGCTTCAGTAAATCTAGCTTTGAATCAAAACCCTCAATAAATAGGATATTAGGACTTCTTGCTGATTTCATACCAACACCACCTAGCAACCACCACAGGACTCTGCATGCAAGTATTATTTAATAGTTAACTATACCACTGTCAAAGGAAGCTCTGTTAAAACCTTTACAAAAATGCTGAACCCTACAAAATAATATGGAGCCTCACTTTGGATTACAGGAAGTCTACCATGTTTCCATTACTTCAACTAGTCAAAAAAATAAAATTTTTATGCAGATCCTAACCAACCATACGTACTGTTAATTATGTTAGTTAAGTTAACTTCATAGAATTAAAATGCTGAATACATGTAGCAAAAAATGAAACACTTCCCCCAAAAAGGCCAGGCAAACTCCCTCTATTTCAGAAGATGCTCATTTGAAAGGGGAATGAATTGTAGGAATCACCTTACTCAAAAATCAGATAATTCAATTGCAAGTAAAATCAATCTAATTCAAGTTGAAAATTGCAATTGGTTTGACCAGATTCAGCAAGAAAATCAACCACTTCAAAATGAAGTAATACATTTACACAAGGAATAAACAATGCTATTAGAAAATTACAATGACTTTGAAAAAGAAAATCAAAATATTTTTGTCCAATATCAAACACTTGAAAACTAGAATGACAATCTTCAAAAACAAATTGAAACCACTAACCATGAGCAGTTACATCTATTAAAGTCTAACACTAAACTCATTAAGCAGTTCAAATATTCTAATGTTCAAAATATTCAAGTGACTGGTCAACTCATTCAACAAGAAGCACAGAATAATGCTTTACAAAAACAAGAAAATAATACACAACATAAATTGCAAATTTTTATGCCATTCATAGCAAATTTCACAGCTTAAAAACTCCAGATATAGCTAGAAAACCTGATAATATCATTCAAATTGAAGGAAATTGTGAAAATCAGTCCCCTGCCACTGACAATAATTATTTTTCTAATTCTATTCCAATTACTATTATTAATAACACAGCACCAAGGGCTCACCTCTCTCTGCAACAAATTCATAATCCTTTATTATTACAATTAAATGATAAACTTGACATCATTCAAAACAAGCTAAAGGCTATTAAAAGCCCCACAATAAACAAGAAATTATTTAAATCAAATCTACCACCAGTAGCAATTGATGATAACTTCAAAATAATAATGCCACCAAAACATTTTTCTAGAAAAGCTGACAGTAATTCTCCAAAATTCAAGGCATGGTTTCTATGAACAAAATTTAATTGTCCAAAATGCTGGTCAGGAGCACACTCTCACACAATTTCCTAGTTTTTTTAACAGGAAAAGTGTATAACTACTACTTAACCATTGATAGAACTATAAAACCAATTTCAAAACTTCTTTGATCACTTCCATGCACCCACAATGTACAACCAATATAAAATTTTATGAAATAACACTACTTATAACAAAAATACATTCTTCAAATAGAACACCTTTATAGGCTTAGTTGAACATCTTCCAAATACTTGTCACATAATAGGCTTACTCATATAACATATGGCATGCCTTTGCCTATTAGATGACAATTTGAACAGAAATGTGGCTCTGAGAATAAGTTATCAAACTTCATCAAGAAAGTAGTTGAAACCAGATTGCAAATAGACAATTACACAAAAATTTTAATTAGATTAAATTAGGCAATAGCACTGCAATGTATGTTTATTTCTTTTGCCAACAAACCTTCAACAAAATCTTTACCATCAGCAACTGATGCTAAGACTAAAACTGAACCACAAACAAATGACAAAACTACAAATGTCATTAACCTCAACAAAGTCTACTGTAAAACATGTGGTAAAAAAAGTCACATCAGTACCATTTAAAAACAATCCACATTGCTGATGAAGGAGGTTATTATACTGATGATAGTGACATCTACTAATCTGATTCTGAATCTGAAAATTTAAACTACTAAGGGCACCAACTCACAGCTATGCAGAAACTGTCTCTGTGACAATTACACTGAATAAAAATAATATACCAGTGACAATAAATGGAATCATCATACAAGCAATGGTAGACACTGCACCTCAGTATTGATTATTACTTATTGATGATTTACAATTTACCATCACTAATAATAGATTCTTTCACAATACTCTTATAGTTGATACCATGAACCATACACTACCATATGAGTTAATTCTTGGTAAAGATTTTGTTGAAAAATATCACTGTATAATACATTTTCAGAACAAAACATAAGCAATTGGTAAACAAATAACAATATTACAATTTCTTTGCAAATAGTTAATGAACAAATATTTACATTATCTCTAATAGAAAGCATTAAAATCAACCCATACAGTTGGTAATTTATTGTTACATCCTGCAAAACCAGTATATTCTGATTTTGTCATCAACAACTAACAAAGTTTTAACTCTAAAAAGTAATGATTCTAGCATCAATTCTAAAAAGCTGCAATAACAATGTTACAACTGCAATTTTTAATTAAAGCAAAAACATAATCACCATTACACAATCTAATATTAAAATTTTTCCATCCCCAATTATTTTGATAGATGAAAAGAAAACTAAACCAATTCAATCTTTGGAAGTGTCTGAAATTAATTCCAATTCTGATATCATTCCAAACATTGATACCACAACACATCCACATCTGTCTGTTGAACAAAAATTCACCAACTAAGTTTAATGTTGAAACAGAATGCATCTGTTTTCAACTTCAATACCATTACCATTGGCAAAGCTATTTTCAAAGAACACACCATTGTACAGTACATCATGTACCAGAACACCTAATGTAGAATCAGTGGCTGGGAGGAAAACTTAGCAAGAAACTTAATTGACTCCACAAAAGGTTTGAATAGCATTTACTGAACAGCCACAATTCCGAGAAACAGGTTAACAGAGAACTTATAGCATATAGATATAACATTGGTAATTCATCCAAGTAACAGAAATACTTTTAGGTAAGAACCAAGATGACCAATTCCTATGGCTTCCAGCCAAAGTGGAACATCCAGAAGTAAAGTGCTTAACCTATTGACTGGTGCTACCCTATTTGTCTCACTTGCTTAATTTCTATCTCACTTCAAAAATACAAACTCTCATTTTCATTGTTATCTCTCAGCTCACTATTAAATAATCTGTAATTGCCAGATATTCATGCTAGCCAACAGCATGTTATCATCACAGTATTAGATTTTATAAGTGCATGTACATATTGAAATACGAACGAGAGATTTATTATTTCCTTATACATAACCGTATACATAACTTAATGANCCGAGCGACTCTACACTAAAACAAGAATATTAAAAAATAAATAATGGAATTTAACCATCCAGAAGAACATATGCATCACTGACAGTCTTTAAAAAACAAAACAGTAAATACTGATTTTGTATAGACTTCAGGAAATTAAATGATATAACAAAAAAGGATGCTTACCCATTACCTAGGATTGATGAAATTTTCTCTACAGCATGCCAAATCTTATACTTTACAACACTCAATCTATGTAAAGCCTACTGCCAAATACCAATGCAAGTACAGGATATTGAAAAAAAGCCTTTCATCAATACAATTTTTCAGCCCCAAATTAAAGCCATTTAAACTAAATATTTCTCAACAAAAGTTGAGATGCTTGCCTTAGTAGAAAGCCTCCTAGGCTAATCACACTTCATTGTACAAATAGATAACTCCAGCCTTAGTTGGTTAAAAAATTCTTAGGTGATCACTCTAATATTATCATGTGCTGGATAGAATACCTAATTTTAGCTTCAACATTGTTCACCATAAAGGTAAACAACACACAAATGCTGATCTCATGACAGTGTTTCCACTACCATCATGATGACATTAAACAAACATTTGATAAAATACCATTTCTAAATACCATTTCAAAATACCATTATATCTAAATCTGCATTCAACAACTTACCAATGATCAACACAGACTGGCAAGGTCATCCAATATTACCAATCCAGCTAAAAGAAGAAATCTCTGAAGAAGAAACAACAAAATACCAACTAAACAATATTCAATTAATACAAATAATTAATAAAATTAAACAACCAACATTACAACTTAATAAGATGATATTACAATATTTTCAGTCTTAAGCATGGGAATTAACTGCAAATGGTCTACTTTTTCTTATTGATAAACACCACAATTGAATTTCTTTACCAGAATATTGTAAAAGAGATATAGTGCTTAAATTCCATGAGTGAGATCACATTGGTTTTGATCAAAACCAAATGCACACTGAATTCACAATTCATATGCTTGGACTTTGAGCAATTGCTTATGACATGATTAACAAATTTATAACATCCATACAAGCAACTACTGGAATAACACCCTTTAAAGCTACTTATGGCCATGAGGCCACTACTCCTCTAAGCATGCTATATAATAAATATAATAGTGTAGCAGCACATGATTACATTAAAATGTATTGCAAACACTTCATGACATCCATGAAACTATCTGCATGTTTAACAAAAAATCTGCTGTTTATCAAATAGGAAATTATAATAAACACCATTACAGAGGTGGAAAGTCCACCAGTACAAACAACCAGTAATACACAAACTTGCAAATTAGCAAATCATTGGACAGGTCCTCACACCATTACAAAGGTATTAAAATCAAATAACTATCTTTTAGATAATGGCAAAACTCACAACTTCTGATCACTAAAACATACAGTTAAAGATATTAAAAATACAATAATTACTAAACATAAAGAATTTAAAATTATAAATATACAGAACAACACATGCCTTGAAATGCTATATAATATCCCTGATTTAAACCTTGGCAGTTCTGAGACATATCCTAAGGTTGTTATTAAATCACTACATACTGTGCCTCCCAGCAGGGTGTGCACCCTAAACATGAGCAATCCTGAAAATTGGGATACTGAACTAAATTTCTTTTTTAGCTTACTAGAGCATGAAAAGGCACTTCACTCCAACATAAAGCAGCAACAGCAGAACACTGGAGCAGTTGTCCAAATGCAGATGAACCATAATAGGAGTCCAAAAAAGCATCTGGTGGACAGGTTGGATGGCCATGGAAACTATGATCCTATTATGGGAGAAATAACCCATCACAATAATCTAATTACCATGTTGATGCATTGAAACATCCTCCTCTTCATGGTACAGCTTAGAGAGTAGAGCCAGTTTGAGTGGTCATTCAACCTTGCAGATTACCTATCCATTGTACACCTTTAATAGCCAAATCACAGTAGGGTCCATTTTGGGCACTGAAGCTCTAATCAAACAAACTGTACTTTCTAACATACAAGAAGATCTGGTGTTACAACCAATAATATTACTTCTATCAAAGAAACATCTCTGCTCACACTTTCCCTATCTTCAGATTGCAGCCATCTCTCCACTTCATGTTCTAAATAATGTTAAGAATCTCATTAATCTAAAGTTTCTATCATTGGAAATGAAACATTGCACCTATACTTTATTCCTACTATATTATCAAAATAAACATCTTCCTAGAAACAAAAGAAGAAATCAACAAACATCTTAACACATTGCAGCAAACAGTAAGTCACTCAATTATGCCTTTTCTAATAGATGCTAAAAAACATCCATCTGTTCACACTTTGATTTACTATCCATATTCAATGTATGAAGAATTTAATCATTCTTATTTTGCAGCACTGTAGATATGTGTTTCATAACTAGTTTCATCTGACCAATTTACACAAACTTCTTAGTTACAAAGACAATCTTGTTTTACAACTCCAAATTAATTTGTCATTGGAAAATATTCTTGTTGTTTACTTTATAAAACTGCAATAATTACCTGATTCTAAATTAATGGACTAACTATCACTTGCCTATTGCCTAGCTAAAGTTAGTAAAATTTGTCTTGTGATTATTCTTACCAATATTAATAACAGTGAATATTGAGGCTCTGAACTTTATGAATTGGAATTAAGATTGGATAACTTTCCCATTTTCAAACCTCAACATTGCACTGTTCCTAGATTACCTTATTTTCACACCTCAACTCCTACATTAATTCACATTGATTTATTTCTTTACAGAATTTGCCCTTACCATTAATTAATAGTTGACAAAAGACTTGCCATAGATGTTTTGCTACAAGCACCATCCTATGAATTGCTAGCAAATAAACAATCCCCAGCAAATATTACCAATATTTATGTCTCCTTTGCAAATTCACAATCAGTTAATGCTCTGCATCAAGTTTGTAATTTATAGAAAGATAACCTAACTGATAACACTTTGCCTGTGATTATGATCACATCTTTGTTCCAGACCTACTATTACTCTGTTGAATGCCTACAAAATAACATCCAGATTTCTCTTGATGTTCAAGACCAAACCAATTTCAGACACACTCAATTTAAAGAAAAACAAGTTCCAGATTGTATTGCAAAATCAATGCTATTGATCATATCAATTTATCTAACCAAGGATACAACATTAACTCTTCCCATCTCTAAATCAAAAAGGAAACAACTCAGTAAAACCAAATATCATGAGTTAGCAGTAATTCCTATCTTTGATAAACTGAAACGTAGCCTTTTACTCAAAACATCCCTGTTAATGTTGCCCCCAGGAAAACACAAAAGAGTAACACAAAGCTTTGAAAAATATTATACATTCTGTGGGGTGGTTACTAGTAAAACTAAATATGCTTCATTAATAGATGAATTTACACTACTATCTACTGTACAGCTACAAAAAAGAATTCCACATTTGACTACTAATTATTATGAAAAATCAAAACACTGTTTGTTGGTGATAAGGAATAAGTTCTTATTCAACTACCACAATCAGACTTACCCAGAATGCTCATACAATGCAATTTCAACCACAATTAAGTTTAAAAAAGATGGGCAAGAATGGATTCCAATCAAAATCATAGAACTAAATACACAATCAGTATAGAGTCTTTACTTAAAAGTATGCAACTACATTTCATGCCTCATCATCAGAAACAGGTTGATACAAACAACATAGAAAAACTTGGTTTTGATATAAGTCTAAAAAAATTGAATGGATCAAATCCAACATTACAAATCATTTAATGAGAGTCACCACAGCTGAACCTAAAGATGCAGTTATTGTTCTAATTCAATTTACAGTACAAAAGGAAACTGACTCACTTGCATTAATAAAGATTCTTTCTACTGAAAGCTGGAATAAAAACCAACTCACTACTATGCTAAAACAACATTTACAATTAGTGATAGAAATCCAATGCACTTCTGCCAAACTTTAAATATCTGAAGAAAACTTTGCTAAATTCAGGAAACATTTACTGTCTGATTCCCTATGGGCGCACACAGTTTGTGTACAGGTGAACTATCCTGTAACCATAGATACCACTTGGTTAGAATAGACTCCTACTAACAAAGTTTCTTTAGAAGAATGTATAGCAACTGAAAACAATTACTGTATCCTGTCTCCACTAATACACACAGCAGTCAGTCAACCTGCACATCATTCAAAATATTTAAAGAAACAAAGAATTACTATTCCTGTAAAAGACCAATAATAGTATATTAACAACCTCAGTGACCTAATAAAACTCACTAACTCCAATCATTACAAATAAAGCAAATCAAAGCTAATGAAAGAAGATGAAATATCTCATTTACACTGTGACAGCCATGTTCCCCTGGAATATGTCTTTCAAAAGGGTAAACAAGTCAACTACATTAAATCTAGCATCACAAAGTTACCAAACAGAACTTTAAAATTATTCTCAGCATTGGTGACTTAATGTGGCGTAATCTGATACAGGAAACTCTACAATACTATGATATATCTAAATGTATTGAAATAATCACTATGATATGTGCCAACATATGTGATCCAGAACTAAGGACAGAGGAAATTGTCCTAAACAATAGCTCTATCTTCTTTAAAGAAGTCAAAGTCACTCTAACCTGTTAAGTTTCTTTAAATTTTTCTATCCAGATGTGACAATAACTGAAGAAGAAACACATGCTTCAGATATCAATGCTAAAATGACACACCTCATTGCAAATAAAGGCTTTAGATTATATCTCAAATTTTACATTATGCTACAAAAAACTTAATAGTCTCTGAAATACCTTAACAATATCAAACAATGGAACAACCTAAATTCTACAACTTTGCAAAGAAAGTAAGTATGCAGCTAGAAGCTTTATGCTATGCAACTCACTATTCACAACACTCAGACATTCTAAGCTTAAATGATCCCTGAGCAATTAGTCAAACAGGCACAATCTCTCATTGAGCCTGATCATGGGGAATTGTTGGACTAAAACTATAGCCCAGTTTAGGGGGGCATGGGGAAAAAAGATGTTAAAATTTTGTTCTACTCTTTACTTGGAATTCTCAATTCTTTAGACTTATGAAATTATTCAATTGATTATTTAACTAAATGAAATGGTGCTACATTTTTAGTTATTTAAATTTCTGCCAATTCAATGTGGTAAAATTGATAGCAGAAGACTAGATTGTACCAGTTAAATATTTGTCCATATTTTTACAGTATGCATTTCTATTGAGGCTACTAGTTTTTGTTAGTATATATAGGTGTGATTTATTAATTTGTTTTTTCACTTCAGTTTACTTTCAGTAAATTCATTTTGCTTTAATTTGACTTTTTGTTATATTTAAAATGTTCTGTTTCTAAATTCATACAAGTAGTTAAAGTGTGAATAGATATAGTACAGCTTAACCAGCACATCCCTTTAACAGGGCTAGGTATATGGTTAGGAGTTTTTGTAGAACTGCATTTCCTTTGTTATATAAATTGATTATTATTGCTGTCATTTAAATTGCATGAGATAAGGATTGCACTGAGTTTAGATTATTTAAACTTAGTATTAGTTCCACTTAATGCACCCAAGAGTTAGGGATTCTCTATTCTTTATTATAATTAGGGCTCCAGTCTTAAACAGCTCTTTCACAAGGTTATCAATATCAGGTCAGCCAAGTGTGGCCACTCTTCCCCATCATGATCTCCTGCTTAATTTTAATTTAACTTATACTAGAAAGGGTACTATGGCAAGAGGAGTTGATTATTAAACTGTAGCTTTAGTAAATCTGGCTTTGAATCAAAACCCTCAATAGATAGGATATTAGGACTGCTTACTGATTTCATAATGATACCACACTAATCTATCAGCACTAAGACTAGCCCTAAATCTGTTGTGGATGAGTTTGTGCCTTAAGAAAACTTGCTCCAATCAAGTTTCTGATGCACTGATTATATGTAGAGTGTTTTTTAATAGTTGATGATATGGAAAATTTTTGAGATTTACAGCTTCTTCCAAAAAATATAAATTAATATTTCTTGCTTTTTTGTTCAAGGTATAATGGACCAAGCCCAATTACCACATACCTCTTTTTCCTGTTTTGCTGGAATGCCAAAAAGATAACATTTGAAACAAACAATTAGTAGCAGCACTAAGTTGGGATGTTTTAAACTGATTCCATCTTTTGAAATATAATGTTTTCAATTGGCATTTAGTGTCCTGTGCAATATTTGGGNACAGCTCTTTCACAAGGTTATCAATATCAGGTCAGCCAAGTGTGGCCACTCTTCCCCATCATGATCTCCTGCTTAATTTTAATTTAACTTATACTAGAAAGGGTACTATGGCAAGAGGAGTTGATTATTAAACTGTAGCTTTAGTAAATCTGGCTTTGAATCAAAACCCTCAATAGATAGGATATTAGGACTGCTTACTGATTTCATAATGATACCACACTAATCTATCAGCACTAAGACTAGCCCTAAATCTGTTGTGGATGAGTTTGTGCCTTAAGAAAACTTGCTCCAATCAAGTTTCTGATGCACTGATTATATGTAGAGTGTTTTTTAATAGTTGATGATATGGAAAATTTTTGAGATTTACAGCTTCTTCCAAAAAATATAAATTAATATTTCTTGCTTTTTTGTTCAAGGTATAATGGACCAAGCCCAATTACCACATACCTCTTTTTCCTGTTTTGCTGGAATGCCAAAAAGATAACATTTGAAACAAACAATTAGTAGCAGCACTAAGTTGGGATGTTTTAAACTGATTCCATCTTTTGAAATATAATGTTTTCAATTGGCATTTAGTGTCCTGTGCAATATTTGGGTTATGGTTAGGTTCTTGAATTTTCATGAAACCAACATTAAACACATTTGCAGCAACTCTTTGTAAATTCTTAATTTGTAGGGATACTTATTTGAGAATTATGTATAGTCTGTTGGAAATGCATAATATCAAAATCAGTACCAATGTTATTTTCAATAAATTTTGCTATAGAAACATATCTTGACGTTCAATGATTTGGAGAATATCTGGGAACAACCCCTGCAAGAAAATGGTTGTCCAATTTATTCACTGATGCTTTGGCATATGAAATTGAATTGAACACATCTTTTGAAAGCAAATTGAGCAAATGTATAGTACACTGCCCTTGTAAATTTCCCCTGAACTGCCTATTCACTAATTTCAAGCCAGCCTCAATATTGCATGCATTATCACCAACAATATATATAAACTGTGATCCTCTCAGAGACAATAAAATTGCAATATTGATTGAAAATTGACTAAGAAGTTTTGGTATTCTCAGCAACACTTGACCAGTAATGTATTTTGTCTCCATTCCAAATAAAAAAACATAAATGGTGCTGATGTTAATGCTGTTTGTCCATCTCTCAAATCTGGTTTAAACTTGGTGGTAATTTTCTAAATTTTAATACACAATTTATTATGTTAAGCAGAATTTTGAATGTAATATTGGCAAATTTAAAATGTTCAAGAAATAGAATGTGTATACATTCTATTATTAAGTTTAGAGTTTAGGCAATGCATATAATATCCTCTACTAAATAGAATAAAGTCCTTTCTACAAATGTAAATAATTTGTTAGTCAGACAGAGACTGTGAAGTAAATTTAGTGTGTACATAGTAATGAGGGTAATGTATAAAATAGCTTTGTGCCTGAAATGGATTTGGTTAGTTGTTAACAGCACACTTGATGCTGTTACCCCCCCCCTGTTCAAACCACAAAGTTTGATCTTACTAACTTAATTGTATATGACATCAATAATATAGTTTTAGTGCAATCTGTATCACAACTAAGCAAGTAATAATTACTCTTGCAAAATTTAAATAGCCCCCAGATAAAATAAAAGCTAGTGTACTGTAGTAAATAAGGATTGTGTTTCACAATTAATGACATACTAAAACACTCAAAAAATCAATTTCAGTGTTCTTTCATTCCAATCCATTCTTTATATTAATACAGGCAGATGCCAATTTCACATACCCAGATTATTAATTGTAACTAAAACACATATTGTTTGCATATTAATTACAGAAAGTATTTAATGCATTTTGTATTTCTAAATGAACAAACTAATACCATTAGAAAAACTTTGTTTACTGGGGCAAGAGTTAA
Source organism: Hofstenia miamia (assembly GCA_900660155.1). Lineage (NCBI taxonomy): Eukaryota > Metazoa > Xenacoelomorpha > Acoela > Hofsteniidae > Hofstenia > Hofstenia miamia. The sequence continues at coordinate 941,358 of CABFPE010000143.1, read as the reverse complement.
AAAGTTGATTCTATTTAATTGTGCTGGCAATTTTTTCTAATGTTCACCAACATGTGCTGAAGTCATGCATCAACCTTGTGGATTGGTGGAAAACTGTGTAAACTATTCATGTTATACATCAGTAATTCAACAAGTACATGCACTTATACAACCTAACACTGTGATAATACCATGCCATTGGCTAGCACGAATATCTGGCAATTACAGATTATTTAATAGTGAGCTGAGAGATAACAATGAAAATGAGAGTCTGTATTTTTTGAGGTGAGATAGAAATTAAAAAGTGAGACAAATAGGGTAGCACCAGTCAATAGGTCAAGCACTTTACTTATGGATGCTCTGCTTTGGCTGGAAGCCATATGAATTGGTCANTTGGATGAATTACCAATGTTACATCTATATGTTATAAGTTCTATGTTATTCTGTTTCTCAGAATTGTGGCTGTACTGTAAACGCTATTTAAACCTTCTGCAGAGTCAATTAAGTTTCTAGTTAAGTTACCCTACCAGCCCATGATTCTACATGGCGACTGTGACAGGACGCGGACATGATAACTATTTAATCTTGTTGTTTTCTTTCAATGGTTTGGCTGTTAGTTGGTTTTTGTTTTGGTGTGTATCAGCTGGGATAGTTGTTTCCCCTGATCACTATAGAACTTCAGAGTAAGTTTGCCTATTGATGTATCATGTAACTTCCTCACCTCCTCACCCTTGAAAGATGGTGACGAAGCCTGTAGTGCGTCTTATTTGGCTGATGTCAATTGTTAAATTTCTTGTTCTGTTTTACTTTATTAGTGCTTTGATACATTGGATTTATTACCAAATACCACCGTGTTTGTTTTCCCCAATTTGGTCTGTTAGTTATTGTTACCTCTTTAAGTTGTGTTTTGCTTCTGTGTGTGTGGAAGTGCTCCCCACTGTCAGTTCTGGAAATTATTGTTTTGCTCTTTAAGTTATAATGGATTCTAGTCATACTGTTACTTACTCTCCTACTTTTGGGACTTCTCCAATTAGGAGCGTCCCCTGTGCAAGCATTGGTAACCCGGACATTACCCCTTGTACTGTTGGATCATTACTTAACTTTTCTCCACCTACTTCTTCCACTCTGAGCACACAAAGGATGGATCAGAACACTGCGACCATCCCTTACAGTGATGCAAGTGCAATGAGCTCATCATATCATCGAAATGTGCGATGCATTTTGAACTCCCAGAATGCTCCTCCCATTCCCCTTCATCCTTGCAGTTATGTCAGTGTCAATTATCAGTCAACGCCCCAGTTTGATGTGCACCTTGTAGAAATCGATCATTTGAAGGAGGCTTTATCACAACAAGTAGCCTTGAGGATGGAAAGTGAATGCTATGTGGAGTCTCTCCAGGCCGAGATCAACATGCAACATGTGGCCTACCAGTGGATGGAATAACAGATGCTGGAGTCAACCATTGCCTTGGAATTGCAAATTCATGAATTGAAGAGTGCTGTCAACAACTCACAGTGCCAAGAGGAGGCACCATCACAGAGAAACAATGAGTATGTAACCCATGCTACACTTAATGAAGCATTGGATGAGTTAGCCAAGAGGATCATTGGTTGAGTGGTTCAGTTAGTGGGCGCGAGCCATCCCCCTCCAGCTGCTCCTTTGTTCAGGGGCTCTCAAGAGACCCCTAACTCTGTTCCGTGTTGCACCAGTTCCTCTAGTAGTCAACCTAGGTTCGCACAGTCTGCTATTACACAAGTATCTACTTT
>CABFPE010000143.1:897928-934572 GCA_900660155.1 Hofstenia miamia | reverse complement strand
AGCTCATCGCAGATGGAGAAGGCTTCATTATTGAGGAGCCAAATGAGTCTCTGTGTGTTGACAACCTTGTCAACTTGGAACCCGACAACCCAACTACATCTCAGGATTTAAATTAACTGGAGCGCTGCCTCCCTTAAAACGTGCACAAAATATCTTAGTGATCACCCAGTTGATAAGAAAGAATGTAATACCCGTTGAGATGAATGGCAATATCTTTAATGCCACTGTTGATACCAGAGCTGTGGCTTCTATAATCAGTGATGAGTGCTGTTGAGAGTTATGTTTGAATCGGGACTCTTTGGATCCCTCCAGTGCAAAACTCATCAACGCTTTGGGAAACCCTCTTTCTCTTAAAGGGAAGTTATGGGACGCTTCAATAAAAATTCACGCTGAGCCATTTGAAGTGGATCTTCTAGTAATTGACACGTCAAATCATCGCCTCCTGTATGATCTCATACTGGGAAATGATTTCCTGGAAAGAAACTCATGTGTAATTGACTTTAATAATAATATGATTGCTATCCAAGACCAGGGAGCTACTCAACTGGCTACTATCCCTGAAAGAGAAGTCATCTTTAATTTGGAAGAACCCATCTCAATTGGACCAAAGCATTGGACCAGAGTCGCCATATCCTCTGAGGATGGCGTTAATGGAGATGTGAGAGGCAAGTATGTGCATGGAATTTCTTTTTCACCTGACTTGTGTAAAGTGACAAACGGAAAAACGCATGTCACTGTGTTAAACAGGGCCAACTTTCCTGTCAGGATTGGAGTTTCTCAATTGCAGCTAGTAGGAGTGCCAGTCAAAGTTGAAAACATTCCCGTCACATGCTTACCAATATGCACTGCAGTTCATGATCTGGGAGAGCTAGTAAGTCTGATTAAGGTACCAACAGTTACTGATAACTCCCATCCTCATCTTAACCAAAGAGAAAGAAAATCATTAGTCTCTTTGCTTCATAGTAAACATGACGTGTTTAATTACGGGACCATCAGTGTTGGCCAGGTGGTAGGCGAGGAACACACTATTGAATTGAATAACAATAGACCAATCAGACTACCAGTGCGCCTTGTTCCTGAAAATTTAAAACCAGAGTATGAAAAGATCCTCAGTGATTTAATTGAAAGTGGCATCATACAGGGAAGTAATAGCCCCTATGCTGCTCCTACTGTGTTCATTCAACAAGGCAAGAAATATCAGCTGTGCATTGACTTCAGAAAGCTTAAGGACATAACAATTAAGGATGCATATCCATTACCTAAGATCAAAGACCTTTTATATGATGCTAGCAAATATAAATTCTTTTCCTGCCTCAATTTGTGCAAAGCTTACTGGCAGGTACCAATGCGCCCTTCCAACATCCCTAAGACAGCCTTCATTACCCCCTTATGGTCTGTATGAGTGGAAGTATATGGCCTTCAGTCTATGTAACACGCCAGCTACCTTCCAGCACTATGTAACCAAGGTGCTCAAAGATGATGCTAACCTTCTCAAACCAGGCATATTGGCCTACATCGACGATATTTTGGTTGCCAGCAATACTTTTGAGGAATATCTAACTAAGCTTGTTCGAACATTAGATCTATTACAGAGAGCGGGATTGAAAGTCAATGGAACAAAGTGCTCACTAGCCCAGATGAAGGTGATATTTCTTGGTCAAGTTGTTGAGCCAGGGAAGATCTCTATAAAGAATAATGCTAAAGACTTCTTGGAGAAGATTGAAATGCCATGAAGCCACTGAGAAATACAGCGATTGATGGGCTTCCTTAACTATTACGGAATGTTTCTCCCAGACCTAGCCAGGAAAACAAAAACTATCTTGAAACTATTGAAAAAAATCTGTGGAATTTAAGTGGACTTGGCAGGAGCAAGAAGCTCTGGAAGGCATCAAGGCTGAGCTCAAAAAGATACTATCATTGAATACTCCTGTTTACATGAAGGATTTTATAGTCAACTCTGACGCAAGTACTGTAGCTATAAGTGGGATATTGAGCCAAGACATCAATGGAGTCAAGAGTCCTGTCCAGTATTTTAGCTGGAAACTTAGGGCCTCAGAAAGAAATTATGGTGTGACAAAGTGCGAAATGCTCGCTTTAGTTGAATCACTGAAAAAATTTTGATATTTTATATTAGGATTCAAGTTCATCATGAGGACAGACAACAGTGCTCTTGCCTGGCTGAAAAATTTAGTGGTGACAAATCAAACATAGTTGCTTGTTGGATAGAGTACTTAAACAACTTTTCATTCACAATTAGACACTGTCCTGGTAAGCTACATCTGAATGCTGACTATTGGACTGCATTACCAAGTTACGAGAGAGATCTCAAGAAACCAAATGAGGAAAAGGTCCTGTTCTCCTTTATCCCCCACACTGAGTATCAACTGATACCTGAGATTAATGCTGATCAAAATGGAAAGCCCATCCTGGCCATACTTGTGCGAGAGGAAATTTCAGAGGAAGAAATAATTCGCTATCAACATTGCGACTGGATTTTAGACCAGATCATGAAAAGGATGAAGGATCTGTACTTCCCCACATCGCCAGAAGTAAATCAGTATTTCAACTGTTATAATTGGCACCTAAACAATAATTGTTTGTTGAATGCTAAGAGCAAGCACAACAATTGACTTGCTATTCCCAAGTATTTTAAGAGGGACCTAGTATGTAGAGTGCATGAAAGGGGTCACCTGGGCATTCTCCAAACTGAGAAAACCTTCAACTCCCGATATGTCACCACTGGAATATGAGCTACTGTTATGGTGCTTACTCAACAATTCAATCATTTTCCTCAACAAAGAGCTGAACTGGAATCACGGTTGGCAGAGAGCCCTAACAAGTTGGTGCATGTTGATCTTGAACAATTATCAAAGGACGACAAGGGTTTCCAGTATATACTCGTAATGGTTGACCATTTTACCAAATTTGCCCAAATAATTCCTCTAAGTAGCATAACAGCAGAGAAAGTTGCTGACAAGATAATTAAAGAATGGATCCTGAAATATGGTCCCATGCAAAAATTAGTTTCTGATAGAGGTCCTCAGTTCAAAAGTAATCTTTTGTGCACTTTAATGAAGGAATTAGAAGTGGTCCACAAATTGACCAGCGCCTATCCCCACCAAGCAAACAGATTGGTGGAGTGATTGAACTGAACTCTTATCAAATTAATTCGGGTAGCCTTGTCAATGGCAGCAGGAAAGCAATGGAGGCGAATTATAGAATGCATTGAGTACTTTTACAACACATCAGTTCATACAACCACTGGCGTGAGCCCCTTCAAAGCCATGTTCAGTCGTGAGACCACCACGTCCTTAGAAATGATGTTCCCAAAGTATGCTGAAAACAGTGTGGAAGGTTATGTGAATAGACTAATTCATGATATGCAACAAATTCACCTAAGATCTGTCAACACGAATCAGTCCAGTATCAGGCAAAAGAAAACCTTTAATAAGAAGATATATGGTGAGCCACATAAACATGGCGATAGAGTCTTTGCCTATCTACCTCGAATTAAAATGGATAGCAATCAAGTATGTAAACTTGCAAATGATTGGCAAGGTCCTTTTAGGATAGAAAAAGTGCTTGACCATAACACCTATACTGTAAACAACAATAAAATGGTACATTTTCAAAGGCTCAAACGAGCTATAAATGATATAGAGCATGTCATAATAGACAATAATAATGAATTTACATTAGTAGATAATGGTGTTGATGTATATAAAAAATATGATAACTTAACTAGTTTTTCAGAGGATGAATTTTCCGACACTGATTACACTTATTATAATATTACTTCTGACAATTTAGAAACATGTATGCTCCCCCAAAGAAGGGCAAGAACTACTCATGCTTATGATCCCAGCATTTGGGATTTAAATCTTATAACTCCATTTAGGAATTATTACCCCAAGTCAAAAACAAGAGTCACCAGCTCCACCCTCCCGCTGCTGAGTAAGAAGGAGGATGGAAGGTAGCCAACCTAGCCGAGACGCCTCATCTAGGCGAGAGAGACACGTATCTCCACTTGCTGAGGCATACGCAAAGAAAAGAGGACGCCATGATGGTGCTGAGGAGAGTCTGATTCCATGTGGGCAACACTTAGCTCCACAACTTGGAGAGGAGACAGCATCCATGATGACGCCCTCCACATCTCGCCCCTAAGTGGAGGGACAAGCTTCCCCACGTGCGTGAGAGGAGCTGGCCACACCTACATTAAAAACTTATAATTCTAGAGTACCTTTTAGTGTTTTGCAACTTGTAAATACCCCCCAAACGAGTGACTTGATAGCCCCCTCGACCTCTTCTACTGCAACTTCTACTGTTAGATCTCAGAAGAATGAAGAAAGAAGAAGAAAAATCTCCAGAGTTGGTGATGAGACCCTTCACCCATATTACATTGCCACAAGGAAAGCTACAGCCATAATATGTGACAACATTTCTGATGAGACAAAAGATCAGCTTTGTCACACATACAATGGCCATGAAATGAATTGCTCTATAGACGTCATTCCATTTGTCATAGATGCTTCCCGTCACCTGAAAATTAACACCATCATCACCTATGACTCCAAAATGATGGAAAGCCTGAGTCGCCTGTACTGGCGTAGTACTGTTCACACTTTCTTTGATGATGACTTTAATATTTATAACTTGTGCCAGTTTTTAAATAGTGGTAAAATAATTGACAGCTTTGAGTGTGTCAATATTGATTTCCAGAATCTTTTATTTATCTATTTTCTACAAACAACAGAAATACAGATGGATGATATAATGGAGCAGATTGAGATAGCTTACCACATAGCGAAAGTCGAGAGCATATGCCTCATAATGATAGTCAGAGGCAAGCATGAGACTACAGTACCAGAGCCCATTGAGAACTTACACTTTTGCATGGAGAACTTTCTGATATTATCTAAAGAAGACTATCTTCCTATATCATCACACTCAACAAGCCACCTTCCCGTCACCAGGCTCATCTATATGGAATTACTTTTGTGTCAACAGGTACCATCTCACCTTCTAGCTGTCAATCAGAAATTGATCATTGATGTTATGCTTCAGTCAAAAACCTTAGAGGTGACAGACCCCAACACTCCATCATTAATACCAGTAACCAACATGCATGTAAGCTTCACATTTGTGCAGAGTGAACAGATGTTACGTGAGATTCAAACCATATGGTCTGATTTGAAAGCAGACTTCAACCCTGAGTCTGATTGGCACTGTCTTGATATAGTGAGTCCATCACAAAATTACCATTCATCAGTGGAAAGAACTCTCTGAGACATCAAAGTCTCCTACAATACACAAGATAAAAAGAACTTCAAAGAACGTGTTTTTGCTGAGAAAAATCTACCAGATATTTTCGCCCAAGGCACCATCTGGATTCTTGCAATTTACCTAACAAAAGATCCACAATTGCAAATACCTATGTCACATGAAAAGAGGTCATCCCTCACAAAGACAATGATCCATGAGCTAGTTGTTTGTCTGCTGTCATGGAAAGTAAAGAATTGGCTGCTTTACAAATGCAGTCCTCCCTCCTCTCCTGGCAAAATGAAAAGGCCCATGGACAAATTTGAAAAATATTATGCCCAACTGGTGGAGGCAAGTAGTGTTACAGGCAAGATGTTGATCATGTTAACCAGCAATCAACTTGGTATTTGTCCATCAGACATAAATATTTTTTCCTACACAGTTAAAAAATATATGTGGGGCACAACAGCCGAAACTAAATTTGCGATCTTTCACTCAGATAACGCTCCCCTGAGCACTAGATGCTTTGTAGAGAGACTGCCAGGCTCAATGCACCAATTCATAGATCAGATCATCAAGCACAACATCCATGGTAAGACTGAGGCTCTGTTCTAAGCAGATGAAATATCCAGAATGTGGTTACAGCCAGTTTATCAAGTCAGCTAGGCACGTTAATGAAGAAGGTAAGATTATTCCCATTACCATTTTCAATCAGGTGATGCAGATGCTGGAACAGTTTTATAGGGAGGAGGAATTACTGGCACCCCACATCCGTGACTTATTTGAAAAAGTGAATCTGGAGAAGTTCAGTGGAAGTGCTATCTCTCCCAAGCCAACACCACAATGGTCTGTAACCAAAGACGAACATATACTAATGGTTGAGCATGACCCTAACAAATTTCTTGATGAGCTTACTGTACAGCAAAGAGTTTTGGTCAACAGTCGCGATAAAGATGTCCTTTCTTTGATGAAATGGTGCCTAACAGAGATATACACCAAGGAGGAGTTGGTCATTCTGCAATCCCCGGGGCGACACGTAGCTCTGGATGTAGAATGCACCACTTCCCGTGTAGGAATCTCTAATCAACAGATCAAATGCCTATAACAGAGAGGACTCTGAGGAAAATTTTGGGACACAATAAAAGATGCATGCATCAATTATCCAGTAATGATTGGGACAGCCACCCTAGCCTCACCTGCCAGCTTTAGTGATATGGAAAAGAAGATAAAGACTTTAAATCTTTTGTGCATCCCACCACCTACTATTGAAACACCTTTGATTCAACCCAAATGGAAAGTAAGAAAACTGAAAAAGAAGGTTGCTGCCCACTTGTCAGACAAAGTTAACTTCATGAACAGCAAACAGGAAGCACTCAAAGCCAGCCAAATGGGTGAGTATAAAGTGGTAAGGGAAAAACTCATCATTGGAGGAAATCCTGAACGTGTCTTTATAGACAGCAAACTTACCATAACCAACATCTTTACATGTGGATTACCTGTACACATGCAACTGCAAGTGATACATGACAAAATTGCCACATTACAGCCTTGTGTGCTAATTCTCTTCCAAGCAGCTGGTGATTTGATGTGGGTTAACAATGTTGAAACCATCACTCAGTATTACGATGTCACAAAAAGGATAGAGATCATCATGATGATAAGAGCTAATGTGTCTGACCCAGAGCAGATGACACTTGGTCAAGTTCAGGAATACTGTTCACTGTTTATTGATCATGCAACTATAATGGGGTCCTTGAGACAGGTATTTATACACTTCTATCCAAATACCAAGATTAGTGCCAAAGACGCACACACGTCTGACACCAATGTGATGATGATGCTGATGATTGCCTTAAAGGGTCTTTGACTGTACAAACAATTTTATGATACTTTTACAAGGTTGTTAAATAATTTAAGAAGGAATTGTCCCATCAGTAACCAGATGCCAACAATTAAATTTCTGCGATTGAAAGATGAAGTAGTCACCCAATGAGAAGTACTCATGCAGATTACATGAGAGCAGCCACACTACACTGAGGTCCAAATGTGGGATGGTGAATTATCTATGAAGATGATAGTGGCCACTCAAAATATTGTGTCTGGGCCCACCCTTCAACTGTTATCTGAAAATTAATTTAAGCAAGGGGGGGCATGTACAGTTGCTCTGGGACTTTTTTGATTTTAGTCTTTTTGAATTATTTTGTATTTCTATGTCACCATGACGTCAGTATTTATTTCGATCTCAGGTTGCTATTGTTAATTTGATGTCCCCTCAGTGGTGCTTATTATTGCTCAAATTGAATTTGCAAGGGAAAAGAAATTGATCATGTTTAAACTATGTAGACATCTGATTTTGTAAACAAAGGCAGGTAATAAGAAAACTTTTGTATAAAACCTGAGAGAACTGTAGTGATCACTTAATAGATTTTATCTACTCTTTACCATTGTATTTTTTATTTATATGTTATCTTTATGAAAACTATTACTTAAGATCAGCGACAATTCAGGAGTGCTTTCACTAGCATGGGGTGACAAGTTGCTTCTGGAATTCTGTTGATTATCCAGTCCGAATTGTGGACCCACTAAGTTACATATATGGTTATGTATAGGGAAATAATAAACCTCTTGTTTGTAATTCAACAAGTACATGCACTTATACAACCTAACACTGTGATGATACCATGCCGTTGGCTAGCACGAATATCTGGCAATTACAGATTATTTAATAGTGAGCTGAGAGATAACAATGAAAATGAGAGTCTGTATTTTTTGAGGTGAGATAGAAATTAAAAAGTGAGACAAATAGGGTAGCACCAGTCAATAGGTCAAGCACTTTACTTATGGATGCTCTGCTTTGGCTGGAAGCCATATGAATTGGTCATCTTGGATTTTACCTAAAGTAGTTTTGTTACTTGGATGAATTACCAATGTTACATCTATATGTTATAAGTTCTATGTTATTCTGTTTCTCAGAATTGTGGCTGTACTGTAAACGCTATTTAAACCTTCTGCAGAGTCAATTAAGTTTCTAGTTAAGTTACCTACCAGCCCATGATTCTACAATAAAGAACCTTAAAATGAACATAGTAAATCTTTGATATACCAATTAAAACAAGTAATCAGATTTACAGAAAATAAAAATGCTAAAAATCTTGAATATTATATTAAATGTAACAATTAATTAGGAACTTTAAAAAATTTCTTATAATCCCTATTCTTAGAAATAAATTTACATTTGAATATTATTAATTTTTCAAGTTATTCAATCAAGTCTGATTTATTTATTAGTGTTTGAGTTTTTAGTTCTATGCACTCAATTACTATGCTTGTAATCAGCTACTGCCCTTTCCTCTCTGATGTTTTGCAGTGAGTTAATCCTCTAAAAAACTCTCACTGAGCATATTTACGGACTTCTGCTAATATATAATTTTATTGAGAAAATGTCTCTAGTGGTGCTAAATTGTTAATTACGTCAGTTCGTTATTTGAGCTTATTGAGTATTTTCATTATTGTCTTGCTGTTTGTTTGACAATCTGCTTTAATAGTCTTAAAATTAGATTATGATTTTAATAAATTTATAAGTTTCTATCATCTATGATTACTAGTTCTTTTTTGACAAACGAAATCGTTTTTGTTAAATTGTGCTGCATGTCAATTGATGAAATCGCATCAGAACTAAACCATAATATAAATTATTGTTAATTAAGTGATTATGCCTTTATAATTTATCAAATTTTAACCTTATCCAGAATTGATAATTTGAAGTACTTTAAGTTGGCTCTTTGTAATAAGATTTACATTTGCTATGTGAATAATTTCACTAATTTAAATATGAAAATCTATGCTTAATATTTTTACCATCTATTATTGTTGAGTTCTATTGTATTTTTCCCTTTTGGGCACTCGTTTACTCGTTAACTAAAAGTTAATGAGCATCAAAATGTAGCAGATCATTGAAAAATAATTTTTATATGAATGATTGCAATTTTTTTGTGTAAAACAATAGCAATTACAATTTTATATTAAATCAAGCTGGTTCATTTAAATCTATCAGATTTGCTATATTCACATTGAATTTTGTTTTACTATTCATTGTTTTATTTATATGGTTTCACTCATTTATTTATTGAATAAATAACTTGCTTGGCGCATTTAATTAGTTTCTATTTGTATCATTCCTGATACATGCACGTATAATATGTCATTATTTACGTGTCTTTAAGACCTTAAAATTTGCAAACATTAAGTTCACAATTTATTGAATTAACCTATGTAACAATCAGATTACATACTCAGTGTAACAAATTTCTGAATTATTTAGTTCTGTTAATGTTAGGCAAGTTCTGTTCTCTATACCTAAAGTATTTGTGATATTTTTCAGTTAATGAAGTTGCAAACTACTGTAATTGGTTTTATTTTGTATAAATCAGTAGCCATGACAAAGCATATGCGTTTTACATTTATTTTCAAGATAATATTTTTTAAAACCCTGTGTTTACATAATTTAGGACACTTTTTCCTAATAATAAATGTTTAATATAACACAACAAAATCATGGGAACGTTATAAACTGTCATCACATATCATTTCTGTTTGAAGTATTGCCATTGGTGCAATACTAAATGAAATTTTTTCAACCGAAATAGTTTGCTAGGGTTAAGAATAGCTGATACTAAAGCATCATAAGCGAAAAATTTTAAATGTGTTAATGCGTTAAAGGTGCGTATTTTAAATTACAACTAAGGAACCCCGTTTTGCTTAAAAAACCATTAATGCAACCAATTGATTAACCTGTGAATATTTAAAAAGCAGATATTTTTGAAAGATAATCTCTTTTGCATTGAACAATAAGTTTCTAATATAAAATTCGGTCCATATCCTCATCTAATTTGTATATTATGACAATCTGCTGCTGATTATGAATTACCTATTTATCTGGCTGATTTTTTAACGCAAAGAATGCTTAATTAAAATTTGGCAAGTTGAAAATGTTTTATCAATATCAGTATATATGTTGTTAACCATGTTTCTACTCAAAGATCCTGGTTACTTCACAGTATCTTCTCTGATACATTTCTAAGGCATTTATGATTCTTTACATTTTGTTACTAAATATGCTTCAATGTTAGCATATTTGTAAGGCCCAAGTCTCTTCGTTGTCTTTCTTTGGATACATCTAATACGTTTACACCTCTATTTAAATCTTTGTTCTTCTCAATTTAAAATTTTAAATATTGGAATGTTTTGAGGCTGAAAGAGTTTCTCTAATCCTTTTTTAAATTTATTTATTGACTTTTTCTATATAATATATTGATTATCTCTTCAATATGATTATCACTGGTTACTAATTTTTGCGAAATTATAGGTGATCATCATTAACAGAACTAGCTGCTGTGCTCATTAACATTTTTATTACGAAACAGGTTCAGTGAAATTAGTGCGATTTCCCCACCGTATTCCAAAACCAGCGTTCGAAGGCTCATAACAAGCCACATGCAGTATTTAATGCTTTCCTTTTTTCTGTCCTTTTCTATCAAACATTTGTTTGCCATTTTTACTGATATACTCAACTTAATACTATGCTCGGTATGTAATATAAGCTGTTAAATACACTACAATTTAACAATTTTAAGCCAAATTTACCAAGCACTTTTACTTTAGCTCATCAGGTCGTACAGCGTATCAAATATTCGTTAGATAAAATCACGTATTCACATCTGAATACTCTGGTTGTTCACTATATATGCAAACTTGCTTAATACCTTAAGCGGTAAAATTGATTATCATCAAAATTTATATTTATTTAATAACTTTAAACAAAGCTTTCAATCTAAACCAATAATGAATTCAAAATAACTATCTATATTTTTATCTCGATTAAAAATGCAGATATTTGGTTGTTTACTTTTCAAGTAAATTTGTATACACCGTGTCCTGTGTTTAATTACCTTGTGTTATTTCAATAATTTATTTTCAGTCTTTATGTTTAAGTTTATGTCGTCCTTCAGACGAGTCGTTTATTGCTTGTGCATCAAGCGTAACTTCTTTTAAATAATTCTTTGGTCCAACCGCGCGTGACGGTGAGAATTATTTTATTCATTCACTTGTCGTATCGCATTACACAATTTACTTAATAATGAATTATACTCTAACAACTTTTTACCATTTTATTGTTCCCGTTTAATTTGAATAGCAACTTAAATGCTTGAGAAAAGTATACAATGAAACGATGTCACAAAAATTGGCAATTATACAATCATTCAATTTTGCAAGTCTGTGCTTTTAGTTAAAATTACAATGTGAAGCAGCCAAGTTTAATTATTTTTGTATTTACGTTTCATATTTAGGCATAAATACATCTTAGGATTTCAGCCTATTAAAACACGTTCAAATTGCAGTGTCTAGCTTTTTAGGTAGTGAATCATAGTAATTATTTTAACAGCGTTTGTAATATTTGTAAAACAACAACCTCTTTTGATTATTATTCCTCTTTAGTTATTATTCCGTAATCCCCTTACTCCGTAGTTTCTATAAATCCTTACATTTTTATGAAAATAAATTAGCATTTAATCACGAGAAACATGCAATATTGAATCAAATATGCCAATTTGAGAATGCATCAGTGTATTTCTTTACATTTTCTAAACAAAAACTATTATTTGGTAAATTATAAGTAGTAAACCTTTATAAATTTCTAGTTTTATTTATCATTACAAACATTATTATATAAAAACAAGCTTATTCATTTCCTGAAAAAGAAATTGGTTCAACATTTCCGCATTTTCTATTGCTTCAAGAACAAACGCGTCTTTGTTGTTTTAGAGTGCTCATCAAATGCAATATCGGTAGTCTTTTATTCGCCAATGTTGAGAGAAGAAAAATATTTAACTGTTTTAGTTTCTAGGGTTGAACGTATTGTCAAGGAAGATAAGCTTCTTCTTTTCATAATGTATTTTTAGCAGTAAAAGATCAAGAGCAGCCGTTTTGTGAAGTTAATTCTAGGGCTCTGAAAGCCAATAAAGTCAAAATGTTTTTTCGATAAAGAATGTTTCAAATATTTATATAATCGCCTTAGTTATGTCTATTTCTATCGCAGTGTTCATGTTTGTGTCATAGTTTTGCCAAACTATAATCAGGAAAACTAAGCCTGCTTGAATACTCGGTGGTTAATCATTATTAGTAATCGCTGAAATTAACGAAACAAAATTAAGCCGTTTTAACAAAGTAATTTCACTTGTTTACAAAGCAATTACTAGATTTGTCAGATGAAACATCATTACTTGTTCTCGAGAATATTTGGACCTTGATGCTTTTCTAGAATTATTATATTTAAGAAAAATTATGATTTTTGCTATTAATGGAAATCGATATTTAGGATTACTCCAGCTAGAAAGTTTCAAAAGTCCAAACTTAAACCGAAAATCATCTTATTTTGTCAGTGCGTGATTAAAGATTATTGCATAATGCTAAGTATTGTTACTAAATACGAAAAAAATTGTTGTTTGAGTTTTGCATACTATTTCATGTGCTCCGGTGATCAAGTTTTCCAATCTTATTCAGAGCTGTGGTATTTCATTTTATAATATCATTGTTGCGCAATCATCTTTCTTGCAAACGCTTTGAATTACATGAATCATTATTTCAAAAGTCTTAATTGTCCGGTACCTAATATTTTTACTTGAGCTGTGAATTCTTCTTTGTAGCAGACAGCATATTTATAAACAATTCTTTATTTCATTATCCGTTGCAAATCCTTGGATTAGATATAATCTGTTTTATATAAACTGTGAAAGTAGTTTGTTTCAACTTTGCCTCTAAGAAGGAAAATCTTTCTAAAGTTATACAGTCTCGTATCAGTGGTATCCGTTTGCGTAATTCTTGGTAAACATCTAGTATTTTCTTCAATTCATTTACGATTTATTCATACACATACTACAAGGAGGTAGATTTTTTAAGTCATTATTTTATGCTATTGAACATTATTAGGTTCAATATAGTTGTATACATTGAGGTATGTTCAAACGAAATCTTCTGAATGGTTAGTGACAATTCTTGATTAAATTCAAGCCTAGTTCCCGTTCTAAAACATATAATTTTATTGACAATAAATAGTATGTCCCAATTGAAGTACCTTTCGACGTGTGTATGACATCTTTTTCTTGCACCAATCGATTGGAAATTTAACGCATATGTCAACGATAGGTTACAGGAATAATCGACTTTGTAACAGTCTTAATAATGAAGAGGTTGCCCAGCTTTTATATTGCTGTTGCATTTTGAAAGAATCGGTGTAAGTGCGCAGACATTCATTACATTCTCTTGAAAAAACAAGTAATGTAGTTTTTAAAATAATATCATTTTTCAGCCCTGTTAGAATTTGTTATTTGAAATATAAATATGCGTCTTAAATATTAGAATAAATTTTGTTTTAAAAAGCTCTTCTGCTAAATTTCAGCTCAGATGCAGCTCTCAGATACCCCGTTTGATCTTATCCGATCTGGGCTTTTTGCGCTCCTCCGTCCTGGGGATGTAGGATTTGCTGTGCTCTAGAGCTCTGGATTTGATTGTTATAACGAAACTGCCAATATATTCTTCGTATCAGACTATCGATGCTTATAAATGTGATGTCATCATTATTTTTGAAAACGGCAACAAATCTTAAAATTCGGGGAGAGGGGGGTTGTTTTAGCGATAGTTAATATATGAGAATTCATTTCTTGGATATCAAATATAATTTTTTCTTGCTTTCTGTACTCCCTTTTTTATCGCTAACAATAATAAGTTTCTGCAAAAAAGTGGTTGAAAAACAATATCAGATAACCAAATATTTCTAAGAAATAGAAAAGTCACCAATTCTCATTTAGAAAGTGGGTAATGGGGAACCTCCCCCTCATTGAAAGGTTGAATAAGGTTAATGAACCCTGAAAAAGTGTATCTTAATAGAACCTAGCCTTAATGTCGTAGTGTCTGTAAATTGTTTGCATTCTACTTACATCCTATTTTGCTAATTTCAAATGATTTCACACCATTTTTGTATTATTATTAAGATTATTTTATGTTTAATCAACATGTTTGCGATAATTGGGACATATGTTTCATATATTACGAACAAACAGACTATAATGCACAATGAGGTTCTACACGTGACACTAATGTTCAAATATTTTGCAAAATAATTGCATAAAATCGGTATCCGAATTTTGAACATTAAGACAAACATTTACTTTTCATTTTTTAATACACTACATACGGTCGTTTTTAATGAAAACAATATGATTGTAAAATTTGATATAAATCAATGCATATTTAAAAAAAATTTAATATTTGCCCGACAGCATTGATCAATGACAAATCCTGCCATTGATGTTAATTTCGTGTGAACTGTATTCTGAAACTTTTTTGAAAGATTATTTTAACAATGGTAATTCTACAGATGTTACGTGTTGTAAATTTAAACTTTTTGGTGAAATTATGCGGAGCATTTTTTCACAACGATTTCTATTTTGTTAGTTATTCAAGTAAATATTCTAGAAAGGCCACATTCTGTGTACTATGTGTTTAACTTGTTTCTCTTACTCATTGCAATGAGTTATCGATATTTTGTTTTCTGCTGGCCCGTGCTATCAAAGAGATGCACTGGGTTATGTAAATACGCTAATGAATAGACAGAGTGTTATCAGTGGGAATTGGCTTAAAGCAATGTTTCATTTCTCCTTTGTTTTAGTTTGAAGATAAAGAAATGGTCGTCGGGATTCTTTTTACATTTCTCCTCTTCTCAACAGGTTTACTTTCCGATTGTTTCCTAATTATCATATTACTCGTTTTTCATAATCGAAACAGTCATTCAGTTTAAAGCAGCTAACGTTCATTTTCATTTCTGTCGCATTTGCATATATTTAGTATTTGAAATGTAATTAATAATCAATTACTGAATCGAGCTTTGAAAGATTCTAAATATTTGAAAGCCGAAATGGTAACTATCAATTGAAATTAGCTGTTAATTTTATATCATTACTGAATATATATAGACTCAGTGAACATTTACAGTGTTGCAAACGCGAATCCCGGCTGAACCTACGTTGGAATTAAATTTTCCCGGATTTTATCACTGTCGGCTTCATATAATTTTAATAAATGTTTCCATCTAATAACCATATTTTCAATCCTATGTTATTTGAACTTGTTTTAAAAATTTACAACCGAACGGATGCTGACCCTAAATACGGCTCCAATTGCAGATCTGAATATGCAGTAGAATCAATTGGGTTAAACATAAGTAGACGTACATATAGAAACTTGTTATTTAGCGTTTGATGAGAGGATATCAAAAAAATAGAACCCAATCAAATGTCACGAACTTAAAAATACCAATTAAAAACGCCACTTTTAATATTTTATGCAAACTGTCATGATTTCTCCAGGTAGTTATTTCAATTTAACTTGTTCAGGATAAGTCATTAAATGCCTGTTGACAGCACAGCGGGCTAATAGGTGACATGGATTTGGCTGTCTGCGTAAATTGTGGTAATTACCTCTGCCAAATAGGCAGTGATGCCTAAGTTTGCTGATAGATTGCTCTGGTAAGATATTTCATCAAAAAATTTAATCCAAGTTCCAGTGAATGAAAAATAACATATTCTAAAATAGTTATATTTCGAATTTTTCATGTTACACAATTATATTCATAATCCAAACTAGTTTAATATATGCCGCCACTACAACGTTTAAATGCAATATATCTGTCATGATTATTGAGGAGATAGACAAAGGTTCTGCGGGCCAGGATTTTCTTGGTTCCAGTCTCATGAAATGTTCTGGGCCCATACCCCCATTGGTCCCACACTATAACTTCAATTTTAACCAAAATAAGTAAAAAAATTATCAATAATAATCTGAAATCCATGATCCCAAATGCTTCATTTTTGGTCGCAGGTCCCAATCTCCCAATGGACTAGACGGTCACATAGAGCCCTAAAATGGATCTCATTTTAATCAATTATGCAAATAATAGTTCGTTAGTTAAGTCATGTATCTATATTTTGTATGAATAATTAAAGTAATAGCCTCTGGCTTGTTTGCAATTTACTTTAAAATAGAGATTACCAAATTTTAATAAATTAAAAATAAAGTGGACAACAGTCTGGAATTCTTCCCGTACTAAAGTAGCCATTAATTACTTGCTAACAATATCGTCTTCATTTTCAGGAAAAATTTTTGACGTCGTCTGTTAGTACAAAATTTGTTTATCCTTATATGAATACTGTCCCTCTCAACATGTAATATAAATTATGTCTTTCATGTAAACAAGGATATTTAAAGAATTATCATTGTGTTCAATTGCACTTGTAAAAGCAATTAAAAACTTTGGCCTCATCTCATTAGTTTCTAAAGGTAGTGAAAAAAAGATGTAAAAGATTGCTAGATAAGTTCGGGCGGTTTTATAGCACTTTGTTGAAAAGAACATTTAAACACATTAGAAAATAACAAAATTCTTTATCAATGATATATTCTCCTTCACTTTTTACAACTGTATCCCATCGTTCTACAAGTTTTTCAATACCGCTGCGGTAAACATCACTGGATTTGGCACTCCAATTCTATTGTCGCAATAATTTGTGATTCTATATAATTTTGTCTACTGATTTAAGCAAATCGAAACGTAATACAGAAAACTAATTTAAGTACATATAACAGTACACTTTAATAACTCTTAACATTAAGGCGTATAAAAATTTTGTTGATTAAAAAACTTTATAAAAACCGCACGAACTTATCTGACAACTTACTATTTTAATAGAAATCACATTTTCTTGTTCTTCGTTTGGAAAAGAATTTTATACCTGTTGCGGAACGGCATTGGCTTTTTTAAGTAAATGCAAAATTACATTTTTAACTTTATCTGCATGATTTTCTAATTATTTTAAATTGATGTGCAAGAATTTCTTTACTAAACTTCTTGTAATTTTTTAAAATAAAAACCTTTTTACACCATTTTTTAAATTGAATTGGTTTTGGAAACGTCCTCCACTACAAATAGCCTAAATTAGTTGTAACTTGTCCAGATCTTTCATTTAAGGAATATTCTCTTAGGTCTTCAACCACGGCATTTGCTTTGTAATAAATATAAAGGAAATGACAATCTCAGTGTTTCAAGTTAAAAATTTTGCAGATGTATTTTTCGCATACTGTGCTGCAATTCCGCGGGTTGTAATTAAGTAAGCCTTGTGCTAATTCATTATAAAAAACCTTCTCATTTATTAAAATACCATCTAAATATTGTAATTGGCCCCCGTGAATTCGTACTTTTCTAATTCTCAACAATAGATTATAACAGCGAAATTGATTAGAATTTAAATATAATATAAGCATTGTTCAAGTAGCCGATTAATCACCTGCACTCGGATTAATTTACTAAATTTATTGTACATTGTTTCTTGAAAAAAAATTTACATGCTTATAACTCAAACACTTTCTGGCTACGCCTTTGCTGAAGTAGCCCAAGAATCTACGAACATGGCGAGCATCACTCCTAGTTTTTGCTGGGAAGAAAAGTTCTGCAGAAATATGTTGTTGCCACCGAAGATTCATACTTTAGAGATTTTTTTTATAAAAGCTGAGAATGAAATATTGAATTAAACGCATGTAATCAGAGTAAATCACTATACACTGAGTGAAATATGCACACGCTATGCTAATGTATTATAGAAGTGGGGCTCTTCTTACCTAGTTAGTAGTAAGAACAGTGAGCTTCGGTATTTAACTTAGTTTCATAAATAGCTATAAATCATAGATAGCTCTTCGGAGTAGTAATAGCTTTTTCATATTGGATTTTAATAATTAGCGCAATATATTTACGAATTTGCTAAAGTTTATAACGTTATAAAAACTATATTTATCAAAATATACAGGAATATAAAGTCTATGTGCTATATTTTATGTTTATTAATGTTTATCGGAATTTGCGAAAGTAATGCCAATGTCTATTGATCTTTTCGTCTGGCCATATTTTTACCACTTATTAAAATCAGTTTTTATGGTGAATTCATGCTTATTGAGTGTTGATATAGATTTTCTACTCAGAGATGAACATTGGCTTGGCTGAGCCGGGTTTGCGCCAAATTTAAAAAAACGGACTATTTTGTAACAGTGCACGCAAATACATTAAATTTTCTATAAGTTATAATTATAAAGTTGAAAAATAACATTTACATTTTGGAAATTTTACATTAGCATTATATACTTTTCTAAATTTCAATTTAGAATCTTCAATTTCAGTCTTTCTATTCATGAAAATGGCTAAGTTGGCATTATTTTAAATGAGTCGGGCGCGCTTGGGCCTAAATTTTTGCTCATGTCCGTCTCGGTGTATCCTATTTCTTTTATCGTGAGTTTTGCGGATTGATCGTATTTATCAAATTTATCACTGTTAAATTTCGAATCCGATCAGTAACTTTTCTATTATTGATAAATTGTGTAATAAGTAATGTATTTTATATTCCATTCATATAATCTTGGAGAGAATTGATGCTCTTCGATATTTTAATGTCGCATCGTTAAATTTGAAGTAACCTCCATGTATGTTTCACTATTTCGCTTTTTATCTAGAGCCTCCCCTGGGGCGTGTTGATTTCGAAATTTATGACAACCCTCCGTGATTGTCAGTCAGCCATTGGCGAAAACTCAAATTCCATTCGATAAGCGCTCTTCGCGCAGCTAACTTTGAAGAACGCTGCATAAAAATCCGTGACTCATTCGCGACACTGGCGTCATGCAATTTTAAATTTCCCGAAATGAATTCATCTATCCCTCTTCTGTCAAACTGGCAATCATTTAATTAGCGAATAAATCTTCCGTTCATAACGTTTTATTAAACGGTAAATTGCTAGAAATTTCAAAGAAGTTACCGCCTTTTACGTTCTTTTAAAAATCAATAGACGGAGTGAGTAATATCAAAAGTCGCCGTCTGAATTGAATGATAGTAATTCTTTCCTCACTTACTTTCGATTATTTGCAGTGTAACAACATTAACAAGTCATTTACTCACTTCTATCAACACCCATTGTTTCTATGAATCATTCATTAATTAATTATAAACTAAATTCTTTTATCTACAGTTAAAATTATGCTTTAAAATGTTTCGTTTCCATTCCAAGTACACAATGAAAACATTTTTATATTCCCAAGGTTATATGCGTGCATCGGATTTCTACTCGGTTTTGGCTCGGTTAAAGCGCACTCACTAAGGCTGTGCAATGCAGACATTTTGAAATTGATGCGATTTCGATTCACTTACCATTGTAACCTTAAACTCATGTTTTCCCAGATTCTTCAACAGTTTTTTTCCTAGTCTGTTAAAAAATGGGACATCCTGATTTATGCTGCTTAAAAAGATTCACAATTTTTCATTTAAAATTTAAATTTTTGTAAATTGTAATTCTCATCATTCCTAATTTTCAGGTAATCATGATTTCGAATATCAATAGGAGCAATAACTTACCTTAACTGTTTAATTTTATGTAGATAACCGTCCTTAATCCATTGAGACAATTTTTTATCTTTTGGTTCTTTCAGATTTTATATATCTAGTTCGTGAGTTAAAAGCATTTAAAAATGTTCAAGAAACCATAAAAAAATTTGGAAAACTCCTGGGCAGTTTAAGGTTAAAATCGATTTGTAAAAAACATGTATTATTAACATAATACGCCGGGATTAACTGATTTATCGGGATATCCTGTAGTAATTCGGGGGAAAACAAAATTATTTCTTATCCGTAGCCTAATTTTTTTACCCATACTCAAGATTTAAATTTTGTTTGCTGCTATTCAACTCTTTGAAGAGTTTTCAATTAATTTTTGAACACAATTCATACTAATTATGTTTTTAAATATTATTTATCTTTGTTTTTGTACATAAACAATTTAAAAACACACATAGTGTGGGATAGAAAGCGTCTCCTTAGCGGTGGGTAATATCGACATTTTAATGATATTTTCGGGTCATTTGTAAATTTCTAACGCATGCCTTTGATAACCATACGCAGTTAACAGAACGATATTATTGCAGCTCTAGAAACAAATTCAATCGTATTATTTCCTATTTGCGTGCTTTAGCATTGTAATGAAAACGACTCCTACCGTGTTGGTTCCATTTTGCGGGTTTCATTATTATGTTGTGTTGACAAACCCTCCAAATGCAATAGCGGCCATAGCATTTTAAAAATCACTGATTTATGTGCGATCTTAATAACGAAATCGCCATGAATGAAACTTTTTCCATCCTAAAGTCAACTGCTAGCTGGAATTCATATTCAATTTCTGTCAATGTATTATTTTGAAAAAATACATTTCCATCAAATACATGTTTAAAATGTATGAAACGGTTTTGTCAATGTTCTATATTTTCCCAACCCATATTCCAATGCAATAGCGGAGAATAAATAAAATTCCTAACCTTTCGGAGCTGGCGTTATATAACAGAATTTTTTAATTTACCAGAGTTGTAATTTTTTGGAATAAATGATGAATTTCTGCATATGTGTCCAGATAACTTATATTTTCAAAACCGGTTCTTGTTCATTTATACTAGGGATGTGCTAGAATCCGGTGAAATATTCAATTACACAACTGGATCCGGATATCCGGTATCCGCTAAAATTTAACTTGTTTACCGGATTTTACCGGATAGCATATTCTGAGATAAAACTTGACTGAAAAATAGAATTTTCGAGGAAAAAGCTATATTTTTTCCATGATATGGAATTTGGCATTCAACAAACCAAGTTATTCTGAAACATAAATAGACGTAGTCTATTTAATATGTAATTATTTTCATTCGCAAGAGGTCGTCATTAATTGAGAAATGAGGTTGTTCTTCATTAATAATTAGAGCAACCAAAAGTCATAAAAGTCGTATTTTTTGAAAAAAAACGGTTGTATTTGTGGCTGGAATGTCATAAAAGTCATATTTTGGCATAGTTTATTAAATTAAAAAAAACTTAAAAATTAATGCTAAAATTGTGACTGCTTTAAATCATTTGAACTAAAATATATTCATTCAATTTCAATTAATGTGTTGACCAGACCCGAACCGACCCACTGGTCGACGCGTTTCTAAGACTGGCCATTTCAAGGATTTTGCAAGGCACACGCGTTGCAGAACTGTGCCATGTGTATTCAGGCAAAATATATGAGGGTTGACAAACTAATTGCTTCAATTAAGACTGCTATCATAAAAAATCGTAGTTGATCAATGCTTGATAGAATTAAAATTGAACCAGATGTTGTTATTACTCCCACCTTTGATCTTTGAAATGATATCGCCTATATTAAGTCACGATTAGAAAATACTGGTTTCACTGCTATAATGGAAGAAAAGGGAATTGACATTTAATTGGAATTGTATCCCAAGCTACAAAAACATCAAGCAACATCGGCTGCAGTTGAGAGATGTTTCTCTAGGTTGAGAAAACTCTTGGTCTATGACAGAAATCTTAAACACAATAATATATGGAAATTTATGGGATTTTATTATAATTTAGTAAAGTAGTTGCTTTTAAAAATGGACTTATTGTTTTGTAAGAGTTTTTGCTTTATATTTTATTCTCGGTAATAAAAACGTTTTATATTGCTTAAATTGTCATTTTGAAAAATAAATGGTAATATTTTAGGCCATATTTAACTAAATTCCGTCATATTTGTCGTAAAAATATGGTCATATTTTGTTTTTAGTCATATTTCTGGTACCCTAGTAATAATTGAAAATATTATCCGCTATCCGGCTGTAAAATTATCCGGATCCCATCCCTAATTTATACAGTGTAAGATAATTATAAAATGACTCCATGAAGTTAATGAGTACACACAGTTGTGAAAGAACAGTAATATAGTGCGTTACTCGTAATTTCTTTACGGACAGTCGCTTTTAAAAATGCAATTTTAATTGTTATTCATTCCATTTGCAATCAATTCACTATTGTTGCACTCGAATGCTACTGTCATATGTTTCAATATCTGCCTTAACTGTCGCAATCAAGAGGTAACTTGAATTTAATTTTGAGTTCAGTATTTCATTTATAATAGTTTGTTGTGTATCTGTAGGTTCTTTAAACATATCTGTTCAAAATAGCGTGCTTAAATTATGTTAAAACGAGTTAAAGCTTTTCGGACTTTCGACTTGCTGCAATGAGATCCGAGATTGAAGACGGTGAATACCCTACCCGGGACTGGCTTGTTTCAAACATGTTTTTGCAATTTTTTTTCTGTTTTTTTTTCAAATCCGTATAGAAGTTTATGGAAAGTTTTGCACATAACTTTTGAGATTCGGATTTTCGTAACCGATAATTTTGCAACATTCCCGTTTCTTTATGAAACGGGAAATTAATTTTGATAATCTTAGCATAATTCAATGCTTGCTATTATATGGGTTTTCAGCAAAATTTTGTATCTTGAAGTGGTTGTCTAAGTGGTTTTAAACGCTTAGGCTTTTTTTAAATAATACCCTTTTCTATAACCTGTACTCCACTAAACTCGCTACAAAATCGGCAGTTCCAACTGGATAGTGTTGTTTAGCAAGTGTATACAAGTAACACATACGGAAAATCAGCAACCCCGACTTCTAGCATTTCAGATTGAATTATGTTTTGAGTTCGCTAAGTGTTGAAAATAATAATAGATTTGTATTCGTTATTTGTGTTTTATTGCGAGACATTTTATAAGGACTGCCCCCAGTTCGTTTACTAATTTCATATTTACAATGGCTGTTTGGATTGTCCACTGTACCACCTTTATATTTGCAATGATTTACTGATTTAATCAATTTGAATTTATTTTTCCCTCTTAAATGTATATAGAAATGTTTAACCGTCACATTTCCTTTAACGTTTGCTTGAAGTTTAATCTTCATTGCTACAAGTGTTAATTCCTGTCCCATAACTAGTGTTTTAACAGCTTCGGAAAGTTTATATTTATAATACTGTCACTGCTATATCTGCGATTGAAATAATAACCAATTTGGGCTTGTGGTCGGTGAATTTCGCTAGTTGCTGTTTTCACAATGCCTTTCAAATCTCTTTATCTAGTCCGCTGATGTTTTATTGTAGGATAGTCAAGTGATTAGCCACGGGCATATTTGATTGTAGGTCACTGGTACGAATTTGTATTTAAATCAGTTTCATGTTTTACTTTTAATTCCCAATTTATACAGAAGGCTGGCAGATTACGTGAAAGCCATGTTCAATTAGGTAATTCTGTAGATTATGCCAACGCATG
This sequence comes from Hofstenia miamia, assembly GCA_900660155.1. Classification (NCBI taxonomy): domain Eukaryota; kingdom Metazoa; phylum Xenacoelomorpha; order Acoela; family Hofsteniidae; genus Hofstenia; species Hofstenia miamia. Next base: position 911,047 of record CABFPE010000143.1, on the reverse strand, counting down.
TGAAAATGTGAATTTAACAAAAATTGACACTTTAACCACCCTGTGTTCAAGAAATGCCTATTTTTCATGTACTTTTCATTCAATTCAATTATACAAATTGAGCTTACAGACGCTAGTTGGCGCATTATGTTAACTATATTATATTTTGCATGTCCCATACACCTAATTTTGTATGTTATTGTAGTTAACGGTTCGTTTCCGTTTGGGGTCTTATACGACCCCAAGCATGTTTACACTACGCTCCTGTCATGAATATCGGATATAGCCACTAATGCTACTATGACTTTTCCTAGTTCTAGGGACTAATAACCCATGACAACTTTCATGAACCAAATATCATAGATTGTCCAGGCACACACGATCAATAGCTAGTTTCTGTCTGGGGTCCTATAAGACCCCAGAGTAAAACACATTTCTACACATATATATATATATATATATATATCTCACACATAATATTGTACTCGTATAATTATTTTAGTACTTGCACTGGCTGTCAAGTATGTGTGTGGCAGCTCCGTAATGCACTATAGTACATATTGTACGGATTGATTATTTTTATTGGATAATTTTGAGAGGTAGATATTTATTATTTTTATATTTATATATCTATCATTTTTTCCACAGATATTATAAATTGTTGTGCTACCAAGAATATTTCAAAATGATAGTGTTATTTTGATTCTACTGTCTGCTTGAGTAAGTAATTTTGTAATTTTTTTGTAAAGTACTTATGATTATTTGAATTTTAGAAATAACGATGCAAAATTTACCTCGTCATGCCACGGTTGCTGCAATGCGTACAATTCTCGATGGTGACGATGCAATTGATGAAGACCTACCAATAGATGAAATACTTTCCGATGCTGATGCAGAATGTGGCGATGCGTTTAGTGATGATTCAGATGAAAGTGATAATTTAGATGAAAACAATGTAGATGATGATATTATGGCAAGAGATGCACTAAAAGATCTTGAATCGGACGAAGATACAGAAGAATCAGAGGATGAAGGTGACGCCAATCATGACGGGATCTTACATACTGCCAAGAATGGAATACAGTGGCGAACTGAGCCATTTGTAAACGCAGCAGGCAGGCAACATCAAGCAAATATTATTCGTGAAAGACCTGGCCCAAAACCAGGGATTCATCCACAAAGCGAGAAAGAATCTTTTCTAATGTTTACAAATGAGATAATTGATGAAATAATACGGTACACGAACCTGGAAGGGAGAAGAACTGTTCATGAAATAAACCGAGCACGTGTTGGTGGCAGAAGAAAGGTGTGGAGAGATGTGAAGCGCGATGAAATGGAGGCTTTTGTAGGACTGCATTTGATTCTTGGCGCGTACAAGGCCCATTACCGCAACATTCACGAACTTTTCTCCAAGCGTGATGGCCATCCAATATGCCGAGCAAGCATGAGCAAAGAAAGATTTTGTGGAATAAAACAAATGTTTAGGATGGACGATAAAAGGCGACGAGATAAGGAAGATCCCTTGGCACCGATGGGACGTGTTCTTGATTTATTGCAGGAGAAATTGCAGGCGTATTTTGTTGCTGGCTCACACATCACTATTGACGAGCAATTGATGGAGTTTCATGGACGCGTAAGATTCCGCCAGTATATTGCTTCGAAACCTGGCAAATTCGGAATAAAAATATTCTGGGCTTGTGATGCAGCTACAGGATACGCTATGCGTATGATTATATATGTTGGAGAAAAGACGCTGACAATTGAAGAGAGAACACACAGCGAGTTGTTTGTAGATGCATTAGTACTCAAGATGACACAACCATGGCATGAGAGTGGTCGTGGATTTGTCATGGACAACTGGTTTACGTCCATACCATTGGCAGAAAAACTTTTTGAGAAAAAGACAACGCTGCTAGGTACCATACGCAACAATCGTAAGGGACTCCCAGAAGCAGCAAAAGTTACGACAGGAAGGGAGCCCAAGTCTGCTCTTCACTATTATCGGCCGAACATGATGTTGACGTCCTACAAGGACAAGGGCAGTGCAAATGTTCTTCTCCTCTCTACTGAGCACCGTCAAGGGTCAATGGTGGATGGTAAGCCAAATCTTGTGGCAACGTACAACGCTACAAAATCTGGTGTTGACAACCTTGATCATATGGTGCGACTCTACAGCAGCAAACGAAAGTGTCGGCGCTGGCCGTATGAAATGGTCTTCAATTTGATGGATGTGGCCGCCGTCAACGCGTATCTCCTATTTAAGCATCACAATGACAACAAGCGGTCAAATGAACGTTATCATTTTCTAATTTCGATGGGATATTCACTGGTTGAACCACTTGTACGGCGCCGACAAAATGGTAATCTGCCAAATGCTGTTAAAGAAGCAATGAGCAACGCTGGTTTTCCATGTCTCCCACGTCCAGCTGTCGTTGCTGATCGAGGTCCAAAACGTGGAAGATGCTCTATGTGCCCACGACACTTAGATCAAAAGGTAAATGATCGATGCTCCGGATGCAACCGTTTTGTTTGCAAACAACATGGTGCTTACGTGTGTCAGCAATGTAACGATTTTCAGTGATTTTTACCTTGTATTGCATACTTTCCTTTATTATGCTGTATTATATTTCTGTCGTGATTTGATGTTGTTTTATATAAAATTATGTTGTATATTATGTAGCATATTTCCCGCATGATTTAATTTTGCACGTTTTGACGCAAAGACGGAGTTGGGTCGTTCCAATTGGACTATGTGATGAATACCATGGTTGTAAATGAGACCCTAATGTAATATTCAGACCTTAACATATCACACATATCGATTATAATACGAAGATTTTCTTATTTCTTAATAAAAGAGTGAAAAGATTAAACTTTTTAGTGGGGTCATATAGGACCCCAAACGTAAATTAATGGGTTTTCGTCTTGCCATAATAATAATAATAATAAGATTTAGAACAAATCAAATATCAAACTAAGCTTTGAAAGCAAAAGAACAACGTTTCCGGATAATCCAGTCTACTATTATAGGGGCATCAAAAATTGTTTGATTGATCTTTAGAAAGTACTCCAATTTGCAATACAATTTTTTTGTATTTACTTCAATTATAATTTTACTGGCTAACATTTTAGTTATCCAATGTGTTCTCTAGAATGCATGATATAATCATCAAAAAGTTTATCTATCAGTCTCTTAAGATAATTGCTGATTCTAAGTGACCCCTTCAAAGCCAAAATTTGAAACAACACTGAACTGCATTTCTTGTAAATCAATTGTTGCTGATCGTTTGTCCATTTGTGTGAACTATATTTTAGCAAACAAGCGTAAAGCACTTTGTCTGTTAACTTAGAAAGTTTTGCGCAAAAACCCTCAGTAGATTTTTTCTTAGTCTGATATTTACGATAATCGGTATCTCTATTTAGGTATGTTAAGCGATTCGATAATCTATTGCAAACGATAATAATGGGATCGATCGTTTACATCATTGTTATAGATATGATTCAGTTTAGTTTAAACTTTGAACAATCGACGCTATACGGTTTATATTTTTCCTAAAGTACGGCTTATGCATTAAGGTAAGGTGGCACTGTCCTGAAAATTCCAATTTTGTGAAAAATAGCCACCGGAATGTGAAACCTCACTTCTGTGAAAATTTATAGTGTGAAACTAATAATTAGAAAGAGAAAAATTTCTTTTTGCATATTTTATGCTAATTAGTCAAGATGGCCTCCACAATTTTAGTGCTTCACTTGTGACACTTTAAGAACGTGATGCATTACTGGAATCACTTTATATTGGTGTTATTTTAAAGACAAAAGTCATGACTAAGGGATCTAACTTTGTTTTTTCATTTATGAACTTTATTTTGAAAAATGAGCAGTATTAAGCATATTTGGTTATTTTTACTAAAAAAACAAACCTTGAAACTTTTTAAATTCTGCTCTCATACCCAATATTCATAAAAATGGAAATTTCATTCTCTAGATAAACTTTTTGAAAATTTCAGATTATTATCTTCAAAAATGACAAAGCTATAATTTCACAAGTATAATGAAAATTTGAAAAAAATCAATTTACAGGAAATATGAAAAACTGATTTAATACCTATATGTATATATATATATATATATATATATATATATATATATATGCATGTGATATGGTCAACAAAATGCTCTTTTTAGTGCATTAGATCCATCTTTGTTTAATGATAGAATAAAAATGTATTTTTTTTAAAATTATCCGATTTCGGGATAATACTATCTTAAAATACAAGTTATTTATTACAATTCTTACTTTTTTCATACACGTGTATTAAAGTGTAATGATAAATGGAAATTAATTTTATATTTACATTACGTATTGAGCGAATCGCATACGGTTGACTCTAAAAAACTAACTATTTTACACATTGAAGCCATCTCCCGTGTTGTGCTTATTTCATTCTTAATGGATTGGTACTTCACATAAAGAGGTCTACCCAACTGCGCAGCGCAATCGCGTTCCCTTAGGCTTTTTACTCGAAATCCTCACAGCAAATGAAACGTGATTTTTATCAATTGACTCACTGTCATTTCACTCATTGACAGACAGATTCCTACAAATTAGCAACGATTAGACCAACCCTTATATTGATAAGTCGATTAGGTATTTTAGGTCAGTTATTGACAGTTGTTAGAGTCTGTTGATTTCTATTCCTAAAGAGCGCCTTAAAATTTAATTGATTACTGACGAAAAATTAAGTGTTATTTTGAGAATAGACAACTACATACACTTTTTTCAAATATATTTCGCAAAGCCTTTTTTAATTTTGATTGCTAACTCTTTTGCATATTTACATATATCCTTTAATAGTAGAAACATTATTTAAAAAATTATTAAAAGACTGTCTATGGCAACAGGGTTTTTTATATAGGTGTAAAATTTCAATTATGAGTTGCGTTGATGTTGAATTGGTTGCTGGCAAAAAAAGTATCAAAAACCTATTATAATGATTTCAGAGAAGTATTCACACACTGCTATTGACAAGTGATTTTTGATAATTTCTCTATCCCAGTAAATGTGGTTCAAGAGATCTATGTCAATTTAAAAATTTTCACGAATGTTAAGCCTTCTGATCCAATTTATCAGCGGTGGTTTTTAAATACTGTTATTGATAATTTCGTTGGGGTTTTTCGTAAATGACCTCGTAAAAGGGTTCCTGTATTTACAAAAAGCGGTTATTCCTTAAAATTTTATAAATTATTTTCCATTTGCTTCAATTTCTATCTTAAATGCTTCGTCAGTATCTTTGGTTTCAAATCGATATGCCAATTGAATCTTTATAGCTTCTATTTGATTCGTTTACTGGCTTTTTTTCTGCCAAAGTCATTCGAAGAAACAATGACAATATTTATTCTAAAATTTCCAATTATGTAATTTATTTCCATTTTAAAACAATCTGAACATTGTTTAACAGTTTTATGGAAAACATTTTTTCTGTTACTAATTACTAATTGAATCAGAACATAAATCTTAAAAATTACAACACTTTTCTCAATTGATGTCCTAGGAAAGGTATCTCTGCTAGATAGAAGCAAGATTGACAGTATTGGATGCAGCTTAAATTTTCTAGTGCGATTTTCCAAATCTAAAATGTAGTTTTAACTTGGCTGCATTTATCAAATCTTTAAAGATTCTAAATTCAATTAGCGACATGGGTTGGCCTAACTTTTAAATTTGTTTATCAGGTACAGCTCTTTGAGTTATTAATTGAATTTGGATTGGCAAAACATGGGAAATGTGGTTGGAATGATGTTTGCATTGTAAAAGTGCTCTTCGCAATTTTACGATTCCCTTGAGAATATTATCTACAAAGCACAAATGTGGTTTACAATTAACACCAGTGGTGCTAACCATACACCGTGTGTCAAACTCATTCATCATAAAATTCTTTTAGTGATGAATGTTCGAATTTATTTATTCATTTCACACCTGTACTAATATTGTACATTTAAATATGCAATAGCATGCCACTATGATTTAAACATAAATTCTAGCGGTTTTCCCCGCATCTTTTTTGAAAGGATCTTAATACAAGGTTCGAAAACGTGTGCTAGTTTTAATGGTTTTGTAGTCCATTTTTTATCTGGATCTTTGATAGTTGCGTTTTGAGCTTTAGTAATTGCAATGCCATATACTTTATGCTTTCCTGTAAAAAGCTGAGCGTTCGGTCAATATCAACTCCATAACTTCATGTGTATGAAAGAAAGAGAATCTTATATTGCACGTTAGAAAACTTTTACGTCAAACATTAAATTGGCCTTGACGTTGTACTTATATCTATGCGAATTTTGATGCCAAATTGAAACACATGTGAAGACTAATTGAATTTTTATTTTTTATTTGTTTTAGGGCTGTTAAATTTTAAATAAGGAAGCTCTACTTGCAATTTGCAATGTATATCTTAGTGTCTATCTTAGCATAGAATAGAAGTACTTTTGCCTACAATGGTTTTGCATCACAAACTTCTAAGTATAGTGCATTGCTATAGGAATGGTTGTAGCTAAAGGATAATTGTCTTCCGTCCGTTATTTAATATTGCAGCTGGGAATTGGTTTTGTGTAAATATTTCGCTAAATCAGGTGTTATTGCTAAGATCTCAAACAAAGCATCTGGTATTAATTTCACAAATTATTTAGCCTCTCATTCACTCTTTTGTTTTAGTTTATTACACCACTGCGAGATTATTTATTGATCTGGAGATTTTATTTTTGTTTCTAATTTTAAACGACTGGCAGTTTGTAACAGGCTTTCTTAAATCAACCTCTATTTCTTTGTCTCAGAATTCGTCTTTTTTGGCTTTCTCTCAAAAATGATGATTTCTGAAATAGATCGTTTTATAATTATAATTGTGTGGGTAATCGTCTACAAAGCAAATGTGATAGCCAAATTCTGAATATTATCAATAACTTTTTAAGATGGTGGCGTTTGGAACCACTTTAGTAAGAAGAACCAGCTTTTCAAACACCTGTCAATGTAAACACATGCTTAGACCTACTTTTAATCTACAATTGTTAGAATATATTTAGAAGAATTAATGTGATTTACTTCCCGGCCGAAATCCGTAGGTCAGGGGAACATTCAGTTGCTTTCAACTCATAGACAATCTACATGGACAATTTGCACACAATTACTGTTTGTACTATATATCTCTATCTGTTGTCTGACTGTATAAAATGTTTTGATGAAGTTAAGTGATAAAGAGCAATGTTTAAAATTTTGAAAACGGAAGAAAATGGTATTCATCAGTAGTTGTACAACAATGATTGTATGATCGTTTTATGCTCAGAACTTGTTGATTTAAATTTCTTTTTAACGTTTTGTTACATACAAAACATTGAATGCTGCTAAAGGTAGAATTAAATACTTTGTCTAATGTCAAATTCGCCATCTCAAATGAAAATTTTGGAAATCGCAGGCACTCAATTTTGATTGAGACATGACGATCTTCAAGATGGTTTTGCTTAACCCTTAATCTGCTTAGCGTGACTTTCATGTTGCAAACTGTTTTGACCACATTCTCAAAACTGTTTCCCAAGCTTATTATGAATTTTAGAAATTCTGGTATATTGACACAACTATTACTATGTGCGCTTCAATGGAATTGTGAACTTTTTTGCAAAAGGGTACTGAAACCTTGAAAATGTGTTTTGATGAATTTTTTTAAATTTTTTTTAAATTATAACTAAGATTCAGATAATCAGGCAGTCTGTGGGAGGAAGTTACCGTAACCATCTTTTCTGTAAAATGTTTCCTATTTATATTATTATTATTATTATTGTATCAAGCTTTTTAAGATTAAGAGGTCAGAGATTTCGCGCAAAGGACCACTTCCAATGGTTCATCACAGTTGGGATTTTAAAACGTAGGTGAAAAAATAGAAATTCCTCTATCCTGTTTTGGTTTCTGATTTTGGATATCTATATTTGTTTGCGAGTAAAAGAGATTATATATTTTTTTAAATCCTTACAGATTTTAGAAAACCTCCGGATTGAGCAGGGTTAAATATTATGTATCTATTCATTATTTAAGTAATCTCTTTTATCCATCTTGAAATTTTATTCCTGTTATTAATTATTGCAGTGACTATTAATTTGTAGTTAATTTTCGTCAGTTTCATAAAAAAGTAAAATGATGGCAGCTTTTGTTTAGGTGAATGCTTAATCGAAATTCATTTTAATAATCAGTCTTCCACCCGCTTCGTGCAAATAGATGATACTGTCGTGTTTCTCTGCCCTTTTTCCCACGAAAACGACATCACTTGGGTTGAGCGGTTCGACTCTCAAGTTATACTCTATAACCAATCTCATCCAGCACATGACAACTCTCGCTATCTCAATAATGAGGGGAACCTCGTCATCGACGTTGTCGCTTATGATCGTGACTCCAGGGGGAGATTTTCATGTCTAGTTGGAAATGATTTATCCAGTTCCTTGGAAAGCGCTTATGTGAACTTAACTGTATTTGGTATGTATTTTAAGTAATATATTAAATAATTTCCTAATTTCATTGCAAGGGTATGCCCCCTTCTCCTTAATATTTTAAAGTGAGTGTCGACCAATTCCTTGTTTCAAAAGGCCTAACCATTGATTCCAATGTTTACTTTTGACGTGTATTTTGCATGACTGTCGAGTCTCTACCACTATTGAGACAAATCTTAGCATTGTAAATCGGTTTTTATTAATCTGAATTCTTTTGTTTATAAAAGTTAAAAATTATTACGGCCTTATTAATTTCCCTATTAATCGATCAATTTCAAATTAAATGATTATTAAAATAATCAATGATGCATAAACGATTGCATTTCTTAATGAGTTAGGAACTTTCTGAACTTCAAAGTCGGAAAATGCTAGTGTTTAGGAAGCCTGAGTCGAATAGCAATGCGCGATTTGCATATAAAAGAGATTAAATTCGTATATAATTTGTAGATTATTATTTACTATTTGGTAATTGATTAGGGGTCGACGATATTTAGTAGTTTGTGGAATTATATAAGGTTTTTGAAAATACCGTAGTTATGGTGCGGTACACTACCATGCAACTTGATTTTGCTTACTTGAGTTTTAAAAAATTTATGTTGAGATTTTTTCAAATGGAAATAGCACAACTATTTTAGCAGTAATGGTCTAGTTTATTTAACAGTGGGTTCCTGCGAGGTGAGAATTTTCCCTTCGAATCGAGTTTGCTCTTTAAGTTTATTTCATGTAATTTAGGAATAACGTCTATTTACTAAATAAGCTAATACGATTTTTCAGAAATTTAATGACGTGAGATAACTTCGAGATCATCCCATTGCTTCAAATCGAGTTTGAAACCTTATATGTTCATAGTTCTTGAGCAGACTTGTCAGCGAACCGAGCTTCTAACGAGCCGAGTCGAGCTTGAGCAGAGTATGGGATATATAACGAGTCTGTTTTCAACAAAGCAAATTTATAGTACTGCTTGTGAATTTGACAATGCAGATTTTTCTTATTTTTTCAGTCAATATGCTTTTCTTATAATCTTATTTTAGAAATGTTTATTATATAATAGGAGGAGGAGGTATGTAGAAAATTCTGAGAACACAATATTTTTAAAAAATTATCGAGCTGAAACGAACCTCATTGAAAGATTTTATGTGGCGAGCCGTGCCGAACTTACTCAAAATTTAAACGAGCCGAGCAGAGCTTTGTAATGTCGACTCGTTGGCAAGTCTGTTCTTGAGATATCCATCAATATATTTACCTTATTAAGCAGCTTCTGAATAAATAAAATTCTTGCTAATAGCTTCGTAAGCTACCTTTTAACTCCATTATCATTAATATTATTGAAAGGTTCGAATAACATTTTGCAATTGACCTCTTTTCACTTTTAATTAATGTATCTTTATGGTACTAATCGGATACGTGCATTATTATTCCTTACGTGAGAAAAATACAAGTAAAACCATTTCTGTTAATCAATCTATTTATAGAACTGAAGGATTCGATATAAATTTCCACTTCGCTCCATTTTTGAAAATTTTGATTAGGTTTTGTTCTAATTTGTAAGTATATTAGCTAAACAAAGTTTAAATTTAGCATCTTATGTTTATTTTGACTTTTCCATTTTAGTAAATAACTTTTCAATCGTGCAATGCGTTTCACTGTCATGATTATTTTGTGGTTTTGGACATTGAGGTCATTAGATACTACTTATTGTCGAATACTACGTCTATAAGATTTTTGTAAACTTTATTTGTAATCAAAATCATTTTACCAATTATTTAGGCATTCCCAATACTTCAAAGATAAATCTCGTTCTCTTCAACAGCACTCTTGTATTAGGATCTGACATTTACCTTATCTGTGAAGTATATTCAACTAGTAGTATGCATGAATTTCGTTGGTATCTCAATGGAACTCCTATCGTGTTTGACGATAAAGATATTCGTAAATTTGGAGTAAATGGGATCAAACTAAAGCTTTCTGTTGATCGCTTTGGTCAATATGTTTGCCAAACTAACACTAGCCTAACTAGTGTTCGGGAAATAGGATATAAAGGTATGCGCGTTTTTATTTAATGCATAAGTAAAATGTTTTTTGCACTTATTTTATTATATAACTGCGAATTTTATCAATATAACCGGTTTCCGCATTCTTATCATCACTTTTTAACACCAGTTGACTCTGGTTCTCTGTTTACCTTAAATCACTGGCAATTCTGAGATTTTACCTAGTTTCATTAAAATATATTTAAAATTGGCAATTTTCAAAATTGATACTTGTACAAATTCAGTTAATCTGCTTTGCGAAAAACTGAATACATGGAATGTCTCTGAAGTTTAATACTTGGAATGTATTTATACGCTTTGTAAAAATTGCTTTAAATACTAACATCGTAGCATTCTTTTACCGCTTTACCCTTGCTTTCCTTTAAACATAATGCATATAAAGTAGTTCACATAATCTTCTTAAGAATTCACGAACAGTACTTTAATTTCAAATCGTTTTTACTAGTTCATGTAATGGCTGATAAATTATCAAATAACCTGATCGATTTTCGCTCGTTTCAATCTAAAGCTATATCCTTTTTGTAGATTTTTCTTAAAAGTATAAAATGTAGTATTAAATTCGTTTGCAAAATCGTTTTGATGTTAGAAATCATGAATATTTTATAAAATAGGTGCGTATTTACGAAAGATGGAGATTTTCAAAATCGTGTTGCATATTTTTAGTGTACTTGAAAGTTTTTTGTCCAAAATGAATTGACATCAATTTACCCTCTCAAAAATAGATACATTGTGGAGTATGCATAACCAATTTTCCCAACTCTTTTACATTTGCGAGCATTCAACTTAAACTTGGCATTTTGAATCAAATAGAATCTAGCCAAAGCCATTAGTATAGATTTTCAGAAAATTTGATTGTTGGTTGAAGGACTTGCAGTTATTTTGGATACTTTTGCGTTGTCTTTTCTCCACACAAACACAACTTGAATTTAACTAGATATAAAGTATTAAATATGCTTTAATCTTGGGACGGATCTAGGAATTTTCAAACGGAGGAGCGGTTTGATATAAATTTAAGTTTAAAATAGATATCTTAAATAATAATAATGGAGTACTGAATTATAAGATGAGTTGATTAATAGCTGTATTTAAATTTCATGGGCCACCCCCTAAATCCATCCCTGCCTTTANACAACTTGAATTTAACTAGATATAAAGTATTAAATATGCTTTAATCTTGGGACGGATCTAGGAATTTTCAAACGGAGGAGCGGTTTGATATAAATTTAAGTTTAAAATAGATATCTTAAATAATAATGGAGTACTGAATTATAAGATGAGTTGATTAATAGCTGTATTTAAATTTCATATGCCACCCACTAAATCCATCCCTGCCTTTAAAGGGTATTTGTTCTGTTTTTATAATTCTTTTGTCCTCAACAATCTTGACGAGTTTTGCGGAATAGGACGTAAGACAACCACATAGTTCAACCTATGGCTAGCAATGTTGTAAAAATGGATATGTTAGCGCGAATTCATTACATTAATTTGACCTTGCCACGCGCAATATAGGAGAGGGAACAAAGTTTGAATTACTGGTAACCATTTCGCTCCAAATCAATCAATATGTAATTTTTTTTGTAAAATGTAGACATGTTTCGAATCAATCCACTTTTGCTTTCCAATTAAAACGAATATAATGCAACTGATTATTTAAACGTTGTAATTTTACGGTTGAGAAATAATCCCATTCTTGTGTTTTTGTACTCATTTATGTGGGAGAGATAACGAAAAAGCAAAATTTGGTTTTTTGTTGAGAAGCTAAAGAACAACAACGTATACAGTACTATGAAACAATACTTTTTCTTGATACCTGAGAATTGGTNTTGTAAAATGTAGACATGTTTCGAATCAATCCACTTTTGCTTTCCAATTAAAACTAATATAATGCAACTGATTATTTAAACGTTGTAATTTTCCGGTTGAGAAATAATCCCATTCTTGTGTTTTTGTACTCATTTATGTGGGAGAGATAACGAAAAAGCACATTTTGTTTTTTTGAGAAGCTAAAGAACAACAACGTATACAGTACTATGAAACAATACTTTTTCTTGATACCTGAGAATTGGTGTACCTGTACCTGTAGTATATTGTCAATTTTGATGTAAGGCTCATTAACATTTCGCTGATCTTTAAAAAACTGAGTTTTCCAGAGGCCATGCCGTAATTACTTTTTATGATGCATTTCATCAACTGTAATGAGGTGAAATGTGTCTTTAATATTTTTGTTTACATTTCCGTTATTGTTGTGAATAAACAATTTATTTGCAAACGTCTGATTGGTCATGTAATGTCCAAATGTGTTGGCAATTCGTTTACGCTCATGGCCATTAACTATGTTATCTTTGGGATTTAACATGTGCTAGAATAATGGGATAAGTGATTGTATAATTTTAAGGTAAGACAGGTTTATGCGCTCTTCCATTCACTTGCTTGCGCACCTAATTCCCATGTTTCGGTACATTGTGAAGAAATATTTACTCAACAGTTTCGAGCCATATCACTAATCTTTACCAAATTATAAATATGCGATACCAAAGATAATAAATACATGCACGTGATCAAAGCT
>CABFPE010000143.1:874621-897916 GCA_900660155.1 Hofstenia miamia | reverse complement strand
TAAAGAACAACAACGTATACAGTACTATGAAACAATACTTTTTCTTGATACCTGAGAATTGGTGTACCTGTACCTGTAGTATATTGTCAATTTTGATGTAAGGCTCATTAACATTTCGCTGATCTTTAAAAAACTGAGTTTTCCAGAGGCCATGCCGTAATTACTTTTTATGATGCATTTCATCAACTGTAATGAGGTGAAATGTGTCTTTAATATTTTTGTTTACATTTCCGTTATTGTTGTGAATAAACAATTTATTTGCAAACGTCTGATTGGTCATGTAATGTCCAAATGTGTTGGCAATTCGTTTACGCTCATGGCCATTAACTATGTTATCTTTGGGATTTAACATGTGCTAGAATAATGGGATAAGTGATTGTATAATTTTAAGGTAAGACAGGTTTATGCGCTCTTCCATTCACTTGCTTGCGCACCTAATTCCCATGTTTCGGTACATTGTGAAGAAATATTTACTCAACAGTTTCGAGCCATATCACTAATCTTTACCAAATTATAAATATGCGATACCAAAGATAATAAATACATGCACGTGATCAAAGCTTCCCGATCAATTTATTTGTATTATTAATATAAATCAGAATAAACACACGTGAGAAAATCCACAAACTTCGTGTGCTTGCAAAGCATGAATTTTCAATTTATCATGCAATAAAAACTTTATCAAGTAATCTTCATTTATTTTATATAATCACTGTACTTACTTTTGATTTAAAACTTACTTCAAACAAAATGTACTCTCTTCATTCTAGTTTTTTGTAGTTTTCATTTATTGAAGGGATACTATTATTGTATTCATTATATAGAGACATTTTTTTACTTAAATTCCGTCTTTGTTAAATCTACAAGTAGTCAATGATTTATTCTAGGTGAAATGAAATCTGTCGACAAATTTATATCTGTTGAAGAATTCGATTCTAATCAAAATAATTTGTATAATAATAGGCTAAATAAAATGTGAGAAATCATTGAGATGCATTGTTTGCGAAAATGATTTTGATAATTTGAGGCTTTTGAATTCGATCTGGATCCGGACGTATATATTATTTTTGATATAAGATGAATTCTTTAACAACTTGCAATGTAATAACTTTAAATATCAAATTTGATTGGAATCATACTTTGGACACGATGCCAATGAAAATTTGTTTCCCGAACCGACACTATCTAAAAATTTACTATCCGAATCTGAAAAATTTAACCAAAGCCTAATTGTAAATTTTTATTTGAATTTTTAAAATAGCAAAGCAACAAAATGCAAAATTGTAATTCGGTTTTGCGGTTGAAGGATTATATATATATATATATATCTTTTTTATAGGTATATACAGTAGTGGAAATTGAAGTTGGGGCAGTAGACTTGATAAATTTTTTTGTATTGATTTTAAATATAATTTAATTTTAGCACAAGGGCCAATCAGTTTGGTTTCTGTCCTATGCCTCTCTATAAATGTATATAGTAAATAAAAAATATCAAAAAATCGATATTAGCTTGAAAAGTTAAGTATACTCACATATTTTTGGGCATATACTCAAAAGTTTCAAAAGTATTGATTTTCTAAATTTTACATTAAACCATATAACAATGCGAGTATGCTACATTAGATTTTTTTTAAATTTTTATATACCATATATAGGTATGGAGATAGTTCACAGGGCATCCGATAAAAACTAAACTTCTGATGAAAAAATAACATGCAATTTGAAATCGGAAAAAATTGGTAAAATCAATTTACATTTTGAATCGTTACAAAAATAATTTGTCAAGCGAAGTTTCACAACTTCAATTTCCTTTACTGCATTAGTCAAACTTTATCATACCCGAAATTTTACTGACCAAGATAAACCGATTCGAAAATTTGTTACTTGAATAAAGACCAGTGCACAACACCGAGTCGCATCATTGAAGAGTGTATTTATGCTCTTTCCCTTAGTTTATGGATCCATCAACACCTGTGTGTGACTAACGAACGTAATTCTACATACTTCAAATTCACATTTCAATAATGTTGTTTTTTACAGCTACATTTGAATTACTTTTTTTCATTCAAGTTCTGATATAGATTATTTAGATTTAACAAGGCTGCAAGTCGTTCACCGTCCGGTTTCTGTTTCTGTTGTTGCTGGCGATAGAGTTTCGTTTGATTGTGTACTACGTCCGGCGTCTTTGGTTTACTGGACGATCAACAACAATACAATTAATAGGAAAAAGTATGCGACATTGTTTTTAGTTTATAAAGCTAAGCACATTTTCTTTCATTTCAGATCGATTTTTTAAATTATACTTGTATTACACCTTTTTAAATTCAAATTCGGAGAAGGTAAACTCAATTTCATAAAAAGTAAAATTCAATTGGAAACATGTTTTTATTACTTTATTGCCTCTCTCTATAAATGTATATAGTAAATCAAAATTTAGATAAAAACTTTGATGTACATTTATATGTGCATATAAGTTTAGCATATTATTTTGAGATTTACAAAATTTATATACAGGGGAGGATGCAATTTTTTAAAACCGAAAAATGTTTCACTCTTACTATTCTTCAGTACTTGCCCTTGACGATATGACGGACGGCATCTAAGTTGATTATTAGTGTTTCTGTGTCCACCTATTATTTTGGAGAGTATAGGACGATAAGAAATATTTTGAAGCATGTAATTCTGATAATTTGATTTATAGTCTCAGATATATTACGAATTCCTCTTATACAGACAGATGTTTTTAAGAAATACATCTACCGTTATTTTACATTGTGGCTTCGCTTTTTCTTTCAGAATGTTTTGGATAGAGTAAACTATGTTTAAAAATTTCGTCATTTTCCGAATTTGATTTTTTTGTTCTGAAAATGAATTTACTTTTTCCGATTATGTAGTGCAATTTTTTCATTTGACATTTTTCTGTGATATAAAAATCGGTATATTTAGTCTTCAATATAAAGTGCTGTCTAACAATACTTTGGTCATCAACAGTATTTCACCGTACGCCAAGTCAGTTCAATGCACTACGGTCTGGAATAACTTACAAACGACTTTATCGGCGAATATTAATGTTTCATGTAAGTTGCATTTCATTTAAAAATGTTATGGACTTTTCTAAAGAATACAATATTATCAATACCAAATGTAGCTAAAAATTTCGATGAAAAAATGTATGCCGATTAGATTTTTACCATGCAACACTCGTTTCCGCTTGTACTGCATGTAGCAAATGTGAAATTTGAAATCGCAAAAAATAAAGGGAGCCCTCTCTTGGCAACCTGGGGCTGTAGTTTTAAGTCGTTTTTGTGAACTCATATTTTTGATGTTTTTAACTGCAAAAATGTTTCCAGGTTTATCATTTAATGCAGAAATGGAATCAGGCGGGTTTACTGATTTGGAGTTGCTTACTTATGGCATGAGCTAAGAATTTAGGGTTTTTTCAATGGTTCTTACATAAATTATAATACATCTTGTTCGTTTTTAACTTTTTTCATATTTATGCATTAAATTGGTAAAAAACCAGGCTTGCGCAGAAAAATTTCTGTTAATCCTGCACGCCCCGCAATTTTGAGATCCAAAAAGTATCAAAAACATTTATATATGCTTATAATATCAAAGACTGCCCATATTATCGTTGTCGTCTTTAATTCGTGATAGCGATTTGTATATATCAGTGTTTGGTGTTGGTGTACTTGTGGGATTTAAGAATGCGTCTCCCAAATGTATTGCCTCGCGAAGCTAATTAATACCAAAAAAATTCATCCTGGAACAAGACTAGATAATATCCATCATATCAACGCCAGAATGAACTACTTGACATTAGGTAAAATGACCAACTTATCTTGGTCAGAAGAAAGTATTTCCATTAAAGTAGACAGAAATGGCTTATTGCGATTATCTTTGAAAATTATAAGTAGAACAACAAACTACTGCATTAAAGGACTTCTCACTCAATGCAATTGTATAAATTTGTATGAAATCATAGGCACGTACTATAATATACTTAGATTCAGGGCAGTTATGGGACTGGAAACTTCGCTGTTAGCATATGTGAAATTGACATATTGTAAATGTAGAATTAGTGATTTCGTCACTCAATATCCCACAGGTTCCCGCAATTTCTTTATCTGCTTACGCGGTTCGCATCGTCTAACACTCCCACAATTGTCATCGGATTATTCCGCAACTTTGCGCAAGCATGTAACAACGAATTAGTAAATTCGAGTCGGACCATAACTTCTCGGCTTAGGGTTGGTCCTAAAAAATTCTAGTTTAGCTCATCTGTGGCAGTGATTATGCCTGAAGATTGTTGTGCACACCTAATAAAACCAGATACGCATATGGTGCCGATTGTTGTAACTCGCTTCCAATTATAATATATCTCCATTATTTGCTAGTTGTCATGCAAAAAGAATTTAATTTGTTGGGAATTAGATTGATGTATTTTCAATTAATAGAGGCATAGAATGTAAATTATCCAACGTTTTTATAAATATTTTGCAATTTATTTATTTTAGACATTGGTCAGTTTTACATTGAAAGCACGCCGGATATTTTCATTGAAGAGGATGGCATGATATCTATTAAGTGTCATCGTCCAGTTAGTCAACCACCGGCAGATTTGTCTTGGATAGGACCAAATAATTCAACAATTGTCTTTCTCACCAGCGCGCCCGCTTCTGAAAATGTTGTTGTTGAAACTGCAGTAGGCTATTTGACTCTTACTATTTTGAAAATGACGAAAAAGAATGAAGGAACTTACTCGTGCATTGCTAAATCATTAAACATTGTCAGGAATGAAAGTGTACATATCCATATCAAAGGTTAGCTTTATCTGAATTTTATATTTGACTGCAGAGCTGGAAATGATCCGACATTTTCGTGACAGGACAGTACTGATACATTCAAAGACCGGACCAATCCAAATTTTGGAATTATATACGTATACTAAATTTCCAGTTGTTATACAGTTCGCCGGATTTAGAAAAAACTATGCAGAGGGCTAGATGATAAATTACTAAATTTTGTATATAATCTTAGGAAAACCGCGGTCCGTACCCAACCACTTCATTCTCTGTTTAATTGTACTGCTTTCTGTCTTAATTTTACTGCTTTCTTAAGTTAATTTTATTAAGGTTTTTTACTACGACTTTCAACGAAAGTGAGTTTTATCCCATTTGATTTTCATTTTCATTTGTAAAATCGTTTCATCGTTTGTGATAAAAAGCCTCAGGCATATGTCATTTCATTTATTTTTTCGGAATGAAAATCATTTTTTCTAGTTTCACCAACATCAAACATTTTTAAAGGTTTTTTTATAGTTGAAGTATGTGTGTGCTCATTCTTAAGTTTTGGAACGGATTTCTGACATATGGAAATCACTGAAATACATGAATGCATAATATTGTTTCATGTTGATTTTCAAAATTCTACAATGAATTACTCTATCTTTAAAGTAAGCATGTAATGTATATATGTATTTATGTATGTATTTCGAAGACTTGTCGGTGACCACAGTGGTCAAAATGGCAATCAAAGTTACAAACAATACAAAAAAATTTTACAAGTACAAACACTACGGATACTGCTGCTTTCTGGCATAATGGAGAACAAATGAATTAGCGAATCTATTGGAATAAAAATTTACATCAAAAGCATGTTGTGTACGTAAGGTATAGTGTATCTTTTGCTGCTGGGGAATAAGGTGATGAAGAGGATGTGACTTTTCGCCAATTTCACACCGTCTGTCATAAAGAGTAGTTGTTTTTAATTGAATACAAGCGTCTTCATTATACAACTTTGGTAAAATAATTTTAAAAGCATTTTTTTAGTGTTAATTAATACTTTAATATTTAATAATATTTACCACGTAGAACCCGATGTGAAATGAATTTAGAGCTGTTTGGCAAATTTTGGTACTTTTTCATCAAGATTAAACATTGCATAATTGTAGCAAAATGAGACGAATTTGATTGTTTCCTCTCTTTAATGCAATTTGCTCATAACCACCAACATGTGATGACCTTGTTTAAAACAGACCACCTTTTTTGCGTAATTTTGGCATACTATAAGTTAGGATATTTGGGTTTTTGTTTCTAAATGTTGTATGTATGTTAGATGTTGTGCATTACCTTTTTTACCCTTACCCCACTAAGTACTTATTTCATAGTAATCATGACAATGCCTTTAACCCAATGTCACACATGTCACATCCTAAAATTTTGGAAATGAGGGTGCTTTGGTATTGAATCTAAGCACAAAAGCAACTAGTTTAAATATTTAGACCCTACTTTGGATTCCAAGTGGTTAAATCATTTTATTGAGGACATTATAATTTCAGGCATTATAAAAAATGATAAAAAATAATTTTTGAATTAAAATTTATCGAAGCATATTCATAGTCCAATATTTGTCCATAGTCCAACTGTTGTTTGTTAATTTTACTTTTAAGTGAACAATTTGCTAGTGTTTGCAGGCTGCTATTTCTATTAAATATACTTACAATAGTAAGCTACTACTAATGTTACTAGTAACTGATTTGAGGTTACCGCGGATTACTGTTAACGCTTCCTCTCAAGTGACTGATGTGATGTCACTAATCAATATCGCTACTACTAGCATCCAATCAAACAAGAAACAAAATTTATACGTCATTGATTTACATGTATTATTGCATTCACAGGCGCGATTTTAGGGCGGATGGCCTCCGCCACTCCCTTTTAAAACGGTCTAAACATTATAAGAAATTGCGGACTTTTTATGTGATTATTGCGATGAAAAATAATTTTTTGTGTTTTTCATACGATGGACTCATACCCCATCAATAAAGGACCTCTTTAAAAACTAGCTTCCATTTGTATAAATATAATCCTTAAAGTTTTTGTAAAGAACCGCATAAATCATTGAAATTTTTACAAAACATGCTTAGATTTTGAAAAAAAATATGAACCGCCTCTTGTTCGAAATTTTCCACGGACTGTGGCTGTGCATTCATGCAAACAATGGGTTACAAACTGGAGACATAATTGAAGGACATATCTCCCAATAAATAACGGGATATGCAGAATATCAGACTATTTTTCTAGGTTACGGCGGTTACTAGTAAGTTACTCGTGAATTACAGAAAGTTACTAATAACTAGTTTCTAGATTTGTGCAATTTGGCAACCTTATGCTGTTGCTATGTTTCCTTTTTTACGATTCTGTTACTATTTTTCAATACATTCGATCTCCATGCCATATAATATAAAATATTTTTCATGCTTTTGCACAAACGTAGTTTTAGTTTTTGACTGTTTAAATGCAATGCTATCTTCTCAAATTTAGCTGTATGCTGCAGCGTAAAGGCCCGATTCTATGTTCGTCAGTACTGAGTGTTTGATACGATATTGCATACGAATCTCTAACTTTGAATTTTGTAGTACGTTGTTCAAACTAGTATCATTATTTCTTGTTAAAATTGTTTACAGTAAATTGATTTTTCTAAAACATTTTGTTTCATTCGTTCACATTTAGAACAGGTGGAAGTTCGAATGCCGTACAGCTTATACAATATCCATGAAGGTAACAATTTTGCAATGACTTGCTTATCGGATGGACAACCAACACCATCTTTGTACTGGCAGTTTGCCAATGGATCGACGGTTAATCATCACGTAAGTCTTTCATTTTATAACCATATGCTTTTATAACAGCGGCTTAAAATTTACGTTGTTTATAAAATATTTAACAACGACCAATAGGAACGTTTTCAAATTATCTGATATCTGAAGCTCATCTTTAATATTGAATATCAAGGCATTCAGTCCAATGTATTAGCTAAAGAGGTTTGGTAATTATGCAATTCAGAGATGAAACTAGCTACCGGTCGGCTGGGATGTGAAATTACCTGCCAGTAACCGTTTGGAAATTTCCAAAGAACCGGTAATTTTAGTGGTCGTTTACTGGCTAAAATTAAAAAATATTGGTTTCATCTGATAAGCAGGGGATATTTTGCTTAGTTTGCACTCTACAGCTACAGCATTGCAATTAGAATAATAATTTAATTTATTTCTCTGCGATCCCCTATCTTTTTCTATAATCTGATTTGTTCCCGCATTTAAATTGGTAATTTTTGTCGAACGTTTTTTATGGAACTAAGTGATATTATAATAAAGAAAATTTAATCTACCGAATTTTCACTTTTTGATTTATGGAATTTGTGAACGAATTTAAAATTGTATTATTTCCTTTATATGTTAGAAACACGCCTGATTAATAAATCCTCTTACAATGTTATTTCTCATGCTTTTCTTGAGTATATTCATTTTGTTTAAGTGGTTAATTTTCGATGATATTCAAGCAAATTTTGACAACAGTATTAGTTAATAAAAATTTTTAACTGAATAAACATCTTGTAAAAATAATAATTTTAAACATATTTGAAATTGCGTTCTCGAAAGGAATTTGTCTTTTCAGGCACCTTCATCTAAAGAAAGTGTTTTCAAATCTTTGAATTTTAACGCTTTTACAGAATCATATTACAACTGCATGTTTTGTCTTATTTTTAGAGTTCTCGTGTTCAAGATTTCCTCAACGGCACCGTCCTCATTCGGAAAATCAGGCTCTCTGATCTCAGTTGGGAATTAACATGTATTGGAAGGCAAGAAAAAGAAGTGGCTTCTATTCGTCCTTCCTTAAAAATTTTTAGTGAGTTACCTAATGCACAGTGTTATCAATTTACTAAATTTTATACAATCCTTTACAAAATAACACAACATACAATCATATATTGATTGATTTACATAGTTCCTACCAGAATATTTGAGTCTAGGAACCGCGAAATGTAGTTCTAGAAAAATAGAATGCCATTCATAATGTGTTTCAAATCCATTTCAATGAATATGCAATTACCTAAGAATAATGGGACATTCAATTGGAAGTCCTTTATACCTTGATTGATCAATGATTAATATTTATGGGGTTTGTATAAAATGAAATATATTTGAAATCTATTGCACAATATAAATTCTAAACATGCACGTTCGCTTTATATTGTCGAAGTTTGTACATATACTGAGCTATATAAGAAAGAATAATGTTTAGGTAAGTTAAGAATCGTCAAACTCTGTCACAACGAAGTTTATATTGACGCAAACTATACGGTGAACAAATGTCCACTCCGTGAGTCAAAGCGACAGTCGTGGATGTGTTTGGCTCGGTCTTTGGACATGGCCTTGGTCTCTTGGTATCGAGTGAATAGCACCGGTTCTCTTTACGATCCTCCTCTTGTAGCCAATCGAACTGCAATGTCTGAAAAATATGGTGAGTCAGTGTATGAAAAAATCATGACAGTGCTTACAATTGAAAACCCTACGAGAGCCGACGAAGGACGGTATGCGTGCGTTGCTGAAGATAATTATAACAACAAAATCACGACATACGTTGAAATGATCTTCACAAGTAAGCTTTCACTGTTATACATGTTTGTCTTCAGCATTGGTGTTATTGTAAGTTAATGCATGGCATTCTTCAATATATAGCAACCAAATTTAATGTTCTTCTATAGATCGATATCTGCTTCATTTTCTACAAGATCATTTATATTTCTAAAATCTTCTCTAAATTTCAAATATGATCTCAATGAAAGTCTAATGCAAAAGTAACTAAAAATTAGAACTAGGGGAAAGTAAGGACCTTAGTTTGTGATCGCCTATTAAGTTTTTAAACTGTATGACGCATTGTTTTAGTAACGAAGCCATTTGCTCTTGTCTCGTGGAAATTGAATTTGACTTAATTTAATAAATTGTCGCTTCAGATACATCAAAGGGTTAAGATGTCTCAAAGGTGCGCACCTGTGCCGACATTTTAAATAACCCTTATATTTAGTGTATATATTTAGACAAAGTGAAATTCAATTTTAACATCTTTACATTTAAGAAATGCGTAGAGCATAGAAAATTACACATGTTTTCATGAACCCGGAAATGTCCCAACTATCAAATTCATTTTTTGTAGAAAGGGTAAAGTATGTTATGTGATGTAGTGAAACAGAAAATTTGAAATTTAAAAATTTTTTTTATTACGCGAAATATTGTCAAAGAAGCTTCGTGGTCAATAATTGGTTCCTTTTTTCCATTTTGTTAAATTTCATCACATGCAGATTTTAAGTAAAATATTCCAGCATCACCTTTCTAATATTGGATGACGTTTTACTACAGGAACGCTCCATGGCGCTTTCGGCACAACTTTTTTTGCTGTAGCTAAGAGTGTATCTGAGTGTATCTCTACATTCCCTTCAGAATATTTTTTATCGTTTTGCTAACCGCTATTGTGTGTTCTGAGTCACCAGTTATTTAATTTAATAATTTCAGTTCAATAAGGACGTATTTAAACTGTCTCCAATTTATTGTTATTGTTCTAATGTTATCCATCAATGTGCACGGGAGCAACGCTTAATTAGATAAAATATAGTCATCATATATATATGAAAAGGCGTTATGGTGCCCACAAATATTTTTGGACTGGGTATTGTGACTCATGGTGTACTACTAGAATGACATTTTTAATAATTAAGCTTATTTCGTAACAAAAATTATCATTGTAATAGAAATCTACTTCTTGTTTCTATAACAATAGAATAAATATTTTTGAAAAATATGGATGAACATTTACTTACTCTTGGACTAACAGTTAGTCTGTATAAATATGTGTCTTAAGGAAAGTAAGGGCCATGGTACCCGTGTCTAATATATAGTTTACGAGCAATCAGACACCACCCATATATAGAAAATATTTGGTTTATAGCGCAGTCACTATTTATGAACTTTCATATTTATTTTCCTGATTAAGCGGTAACAAATCAACTTGTGATTTTTCGCAGACGTATTGGTGTTAAAATTTCCAAACATCCGTTGTAAATGTGCGTTTTAATCACTGCCATAATCAGCAAACATAGTAGTCCCACCTTTCTTGATATTTTACCTCACTTGCATTGATATGCTGCAGAAATTAATGCCTCTCTCATCAAGCAGATTGCAGACATTTTCAATAACCTTTAATACCGTATCCAAATTTGGTCTCAACCTGCTCAAAAAATCTGCTGCTTAGTGTAATTTTTCAAATCATTTATAATCGCAATAAGACATACTTGTAAATTTGTGCGTACCAACTATATGAACAAACCTATCGAGACCAGGGACCGTTTAAGCAAAATAGTGAAATTTTTCTTTACACTTTCTAACTATAGTTGCACATAAAAAATTCCGAGTCCCTTGATATGCTTAAGATATTAAATTATTTTTATTAGTAGATAATTTTCCATGTGGGCTATATCTAAAGAATAAGTCCAAATTTGTCACTCGGGTCTGAGACTTAACTTGGCTGGAATTGAAATATTTATCCTTCAACAAACTCTTTGAATTTCAAAATTAGGAAATAAAAAATTGTTAAAAAATCTACGGAAACTTCCTATAGTCCAATGAATCTGAGTTATTTGGATATTGAAGGCTTGATTTTCTCAATTCAATTTAATGATCCATCCATGTTTAATAAAATATATTTGTGTGTAAAATCATGACTATCAATACAAAAATTGCATTGAATTTAATCCTTTTATATTGACAAATATTTTTATTATTTCAATTTACTCTTCCCAAATCTTATTTTTTGTTTACTTAATATTTAGTTTTATGTCAACCCTTTTAAGACATCACAAATCAGTTTCCCTAGGCTATTTAACCATCTACCCAGCCCGAAGACATCTCAAAGCGGCATTTAGTAGTGTTACTAATACTTTATTTAGACCCTCCGTCTTCTTCAGGTAGATTTTTAAATCGGAATTGTGCACCCCTAAATTCAAGTTTGCACAAATTGTGTGATACACTAATAAATCATTCAAGTATTTCGGTTTCTCGATTTCAAACCCTATTTTGTTACTAACTTTATTGCCACTACTTTTCCTGATTCAAGTGAATTTTCGTTATGGTTGCTGTTAATCTATCTGTTTGCATGCTTCATTGCATTTCCGATATGCATGTTATGATTTATATTAAGTGGTAAGTTTTTTTACAAAAATGCCATTTTCTGTCCTTTCAATGCTCTTCTAAATCAAACATATTAATGAATATGTACCAATTCAAGCCAAAGGCATTTTATTTAACTATGCATTTATCATATATAACGTTTCATCCATAGCAATCGTTATTCTCTCGCACAAATGTTGGTCATATTTGGATTACCATAAATGTGCATTTCTAGATTACATTTTAGACTTTGGAACTTTGATTCACTTTATAATTCATTAAATAATTATAATTTTTTGCTGTTGGATTGAGGAATTCCATGTAGATATTCAATCTTCCCTGATGCCAGAATATTCGCAGCAATTGATAAAAATTTTAATGGCATAATTTTTTTAATTTCCTGCAATACTGGAAATTTTATTTATTTTTCAATGGAATTATTCTTGTAAATTCCAAGTGAAAAATTTTCTCCTGAAATGTGCAAAGGAAATTACGTTTAATTTGAAGCAGTTTAATGATTTGAAGATCTGCAAGATGGGCAGCGGAATACAGAAAAAATTTACAAGATTATTCCAACGAAATTATTTGAGATTTTTTATCAAAATATAGCTTGCCAAATTTATTTTTTTCTAATGAGAAATAGATATAATTGTCTAAAAGGACAATCCACATAAAGTAAATTTAAAGAGATTTCATTTTCTCAACTGGCGTATTTTTAAATAGTGTAAACATTTTGGCAGAATTGAAAAAAATAAAAATGATTTCAATTATGTATGAGATTTAAGTGTTAAAATTCTTTTCTATTTTTCTTTTTATCAATTATTTGCATGTTTTAAAATTTTTCCAGTCACAATCTAAAATGCGTTTGCTTCATCTGAAAATAGTTTCTTCAAATTCAAATTATTGACATTTTTAAGATAGGTTGAGAGTTGTGCTTGATCTTGTATTCCATTCCGCTAGTCTATGAATTGTAGATTTTAGTATTGCTTAAGGATTTGGTTTATAATAATGATATTTTTTCGTGGGAAGTATTATTAGGGTCTGCATGAAGATAAAACACCCTAATATCGTTATTTTTGAAGAATTCTGGTCCTTTGGGTGCCATTTCGCAAATACCTGAAGATTTTTGCAATACAATATTTACATTTTCACGGTTTACTACGAGTATTTGAGAAGATAGTCAAGGACCTCAACGACCTTTAGTCTTTGTATTACTTAAATAAAATAATTCACATGCACGAAATCGATCCAAATTATGATATCGCAATCGATTTTGTTGAACACTCCTGCAAGGTTAGAAACAAACGAAATATTTGGCAAGCCTAATAATTGTATCGTGCCGTAAACATTATTGTAAAGGAATATTAAAAATAATATTCCTCAACTTCCTTATTGTAGAGCATTTATACCGTGGCATATTCTCTTAGTTCAACCAGGACAATCAGAATTATAAGACCACGTGTTTGAATTCTCCGTAATGCAGAACCCAGAATTAACCAAAAAATTGTTTCATTCGATGTTGTTGATATTGAATTAATTCGTTTTTCAAAACTAGTTGTTTTTCAATTTCAACTCATTCTATTTGATAGATCCTAAATTCATTTTTGAATGACAAGAAAAGATTCGAAGCATTTTTAATGATCTATAATCAAATCATTCTGCTGCAATTTCAAACAAGAAGTAAATCAAAAAATCGAATTATATTCTAATCAGAGGCGTAGCCAACCGATGGAATTTAGGGGGCAAAGAAAATTATATGGCAATTTTGTTGCAATGTTCTAATAAGCTACTTATTATTATCTCTGACGGGAGGGTGATCTGGTTTCAATTTTAAGGGTGGAACAGTCCCATCAAGCCCCTGTAGCTACGCCACTGATTCTAATGCAGCAAAACCTTTACAAAAACTGCCTAACAAAATGTGTACATGTTCCCTATTTGATTATCTAGGGCAATGTTTATGTGTCAGTTCCTTTTTCATTGCCCATAGAAAACACAAGCCCGTTGTGAAGTTTTTAGTAGTATAAAATCTGAAAACGAAATTTCACGTGAAATAGAACGTTGTGACAATATCTAAGATGTTAAAATATGTCATTTGACAATTATCAATTTTATCTTAAATGTTTATTAATGGTTTTATTGTAACATGATATATTCGTGTAATTAAATGCCTTAATTTCAAATACTCTAGTTTCTTTGTAAACGGAGCTAAGAAGCTCGTGTTGGTTACGTGCACTTGACAGTTTTTCCCCATAACTATCTTCCTGTAAATTTATCAGTGCTTTATTTTAAATGTATTGGGGATTTTTTGAAACCATTTCTCAAGCTTATTCAATGGCTATGTGTTAACTGCACCGTTAGTTAAATACTGGTTCCATTTTATTTGTTTAATTGGGTTTGATAATACTTGAGCATTGATAATGTTTTAAGTAGTCTTTTACAATCGATCTTTTAGAATCTGTGTTGTAACATTGTACTAGTTTCACTCATTAGCATCTACCAGAGTTAGGGGAACACCTGTCTTGAGAGCTTCAGCAACCCCTTAGACCCCTCGTAAACATCAAATTATGAAATTATTTCTCTCTAATGACTTGACTAACTATTAGTGTACAGTCTTGGTAAAATTATCTATTCATTATTGAGGAATGTTGAAATTCGGATCCCCCCTTAAATACATGTGAACCTCTTTTGTGTGATAATGCTGGTTATGGGCCTGATATAGAATAAGTAACCTGTGTAGGTTAGATTCAATTTCCTCAATTCTGGAATTTTGATTCTGTTAAATTTTCATCTCTAATACTTAGTCAAAATATTTTTGTACGCAATTGATTTCATTCAACAAATTCCGTTTAAGTGCCAAAAAATTACTATCTACTTATTTCCATAAATTCTTTTGTTTTAATTCTTTATTTTTCTCTGTGTCTTAATGAAGTACGTAATGTCAATTTTATGCTTTTTGTCTAAGCTTCTGTAAAAGAAGCAGTTTATTTTTCCAAACTGGTGATGTGATTTTGGAAATAGCAATATCCTTTACTAACACAGTAATTATCTGATTTGACATTTCTTTTTAGATTAATATTTTATTTTTTGTGCAAAAGAATTCCATTTTTACTTGTTGTTTTAGCCCAACCCGTGTTGGTGACAAGTCCTTCAAATGTTTACAATCATATTGGCGATTCGGCGGAGTTTGAATGTAGAATATCGGCCACTCCATCCGTCTCAAAGCTCACTTGGTACTTTATTTCCAGTGAAGATAAGACGCCTCGTGAATTAAAATTGAAAGAAAACAAATATGTAATTTTTTATTTTCATCTTACCCTCCAAACTTAAGGGAAAAATTTTCAGCCTTTTAGGAAAACACAATTGAATTGCCTTTTGACTTAATGAGATATTTTTGCTCTGTTGACAAATCTTTTAATGGAAACACAGCATTGATTTGACGTACGAATTCTCTCTTACGGTTTACGTCTGAACTTCATAGTGGTTGAGATCGCAATTTTCATAGAAATAAAACAAACATCCTCTATGGCACTACAAAAAATCGAATTGAAGAATCGACAGGGTGTCCCGAAAAATGTTTGTCCGCCATTGACTTTCTCTTATCAAAAATATCGTTTCGTTTTTTCAACGGAGAGAAATCCAGCCGATAATTGATTGTTTGATTAATTGGTTTATTTACGCAAGCTTACTTAAATACAGTAAAATCGTTAAAAGATAAACTTTTACTCGCTATAGGGAACTTGCGGTTTAAAATTGTCATTGATTTAGTTGAAGGACCATTTGTCAAAATTCTGGAATTTTAGTTGTCAGAATATCTTCCCATATTGCTTTAAACTTTTCTCTTCAGTGGAAATATCGCTAAATTCTAAAGGCGTATAATTATTTTGTAGCCAGGCATAGCATAAAATAACTTTAAAGTCTCTAAACTATCAAAGTAAAACTAATTTAGATTCTCATCTACCAAATTTACAATTCAACTGAAAACTACCGCTGCAGTGACTTTATTAAAATTTAGGAAGATAAACTTTTCGTGAGAAAACAAAGTCTGTTTTTAAGTCAATTTCCGCATTGAAACCAGTGATGTACATATAAATAGATATTTACCGGGTATTTTAAATATGAACCCATGCAAAATTATTTTATTTTTCTGACATGACAAAAGCTTCTTTGGTTTCTAAATTTTTCATCTTTCTATTTCTTATGCTCACTCAAAATTGATTTTTTTATATAAACGGTTTTTTCTTTAAAATAATTATAACTGTGGATTGAGCTTTTTTTGACAAGATTAACAATTCTTTCATTGCAATTGTTTATTAATTGTTCCATATTTAAGCAATTCAATTAACAAGTTTGATGGCGTAGTGTCTATGCATTTCGAATAGACAGTGATATTGTTGGCTTTTACAAAATAGTGCGTTCCTAGCACTTTCTATTTCACATAGCCCTGAATTGTGTATTGAATTACTGTTGCAATACGTCATATTAAGTAATTTTTTTAACTCTTAATTAGGTCAGAATAAAGGTGCCACCTAATTAACCAGCAATTTCTAGGAAATAATGATTCTTTTCTTTTGGATATCCAACCGGAAAAACGAGATCGTTTTCAACTCCAGCTATGCGCTGGTTTCCTTAGCTTTATACATTTTTAAAGCAACTGTAAAAAGCACTTTAGTATATGCATCATTCGTTTACAGGAATTCGAATTTTTTAAATTTTATGATCGACTAATGATTGAATTCGGCTGAAGTTTAAGTCATTGCCATATATAGCACCATCAAGTCCAATTGGCTTTAATTGTCGAGTTCTAAAACTTGGACGAAAAAAAAGACTTTGAACTACGATTTTCAAAATTTTATTAAGTTTTTGGAACTATATGATCCGAAAATTTATGGCATAGAACTGTGAGCAATAAATTATGGTCCCGCAGAATCCTAGACTAAACCACGGATACTTTTCATTATAGGCACTATTATTTGTTTTTGTATGCTTTGTGAAGAAATTAGTGCTCTTTACTATTTTATATTTACAATTCATTATTAGTCATTTAATTCAAGTTTTTCATTGTAAGTTTCTCTGTGCATGTATATTTGAAAAGTCCTTTCTAATTGTTTGCATGACACTGTTTATTTCATTGCATTTTCTTTTGGTAGGCATCTTATTTTGTTTGCTATTTTAGTATAAATTTGAAAATAAACTCATTGATGGCAGTGCAGAGGGTGAAACTGTGAGAATTTCGAAACTCACCATCAAGCAAATCAATGAAACTCATGTTGGTGAGTACTACTGTGTGGCTGGCAATGCTGCTGGTTTTAAAAAGACAGACTCTGCTTATTTGACAATTAATAATGGTTAGTTTTTGTTATTAAATGCTTTGAAATTGCAGTTTATCTGGCTTTTACATTTATTTCTTTTGTTAGAGTAAATTTTGACGTCCAGTGGTTTTTATTAAGCCAAAGTTATTTTGAAATTGCACCTTTTTGCTAAATTTCAAACAAAATTTTGTTTCACCTCTCTATACAAAAGAAATTATATAGCTTTTTGGAATTGACCCATCGAAAAGAACAAAGATTTGGTTAATTTTGATCGCCAATTTTAAGTTTTGTTACAAGCGCATGAAATCTTTAGTTTTTGTTGAGTGGGTCATTGGAAACAAGCGCCGTCCTTCAAGTTTACTTAAATATAAAAGCATCACAAACTAGCCCCAAGCATTTTTGGATATTTATCCGAAAGCTGTGTCTAGATTTTCAAGTGTGCAAGCAATTTGTTTTAAGACTAGTGAATTGATAATCAAATATTTGCTAATTGAAAGCGAGTGTACTGATATAGAGCGAAGATATTCGGAAATTTATAGCGTTTTAATTTTAGTACTCAGTGTCTAACAAAGTGAGAAACGGGTCACGATAGGGTCGGGTCATTTCAGACTTAAAGGTTCCGATATTTTTAACACCGCTGAGAAATTTGTATCAATTGTTAATCTAATTGAAAATCGGCTTTAAAACTAATAATTGAAATGTCAATCGATCGGTTTCAAAAATTTGATGTTCCACCCAGGGACTTACGGGTAGAGCTTTCTTATTGTCTCATCGATTATCAAAAACAACTTTTTCACATACAGCTATGAAAGAAATCTTCTTTACTGCTACTAAATAATTTTAAAAGTTCACTAAGCTTTCCAAGGAAATTCACGTTCATTTTATGCTCTCATGGACAATGATATTGCGGCACTCACTCTATTATTAAAATGTTTCTTTGTTCCATTTCTTGAAAAAATCTTTTACTACTGATTGACGGGTTCATTTTGTTTGATCGTTGTATTTGACAATGCAGAGTGTGGAAATAAACCTTGGAAAATAATACTTTAATTTATATAGTATATATATATATATATATATAATTACGAATTTTTGCCATTGGTACTTTTATGTTGCAATGAGTGGTATACTGTAAATAAACTAGGGCATTTCAGTGTTATGTGAGCGATATGTACATGTACCAGTTCAAATAAGATTATCCCCTATTCATGAGTGTCTTCTTCCTCATAGAATTGCAGTTCATTACTATGTAAAAGTTTTAAACATGTTCTCAGCGATATATTTTGTTCATTTATTAGTACCCTGCTGAAATTAAAAAAGTACAAGGACAAATGCTTTTATTGGATGTCCTTCATGTGTCAAGTTTGCGCCTAATGTGTAACTTGTTTACTAGAAGGTGTTGTTAGTTATGACATTCATTATCCAGTAATGAGCTGTGGTTAACCACTGATATGAATACGAAGATCTTAATCTTTCCCATTGACTCCTAATATCAATCAGTAATAATTTACTTTCAAAATATTAGTGTTTTCTAAAATATTACCAATATTTTCAAGATGAGAATCATTTTATTTTTTCTTGAATATTCATTGATTGTAATTTAATGCAATATTTTTTAGAAGTTGACTCTGGATCAACACTCTTTACAATCATCGTGGCTATTATTGGTGCATTACTTTACATTTTGCTTATGTTCTGTTTGACACTCTACTGTCGATTAAGACGATCCCGCAACAGACGAAATCGTGAGATTTTTCATTTTTACGAGCATTATACAGTTAATAAACAAGATCCAACGATCATTCGTCTATAACAGACACCAGGAACTACTTTATTTCAGGTGCAAAGCTGAAAATACCTTTTTCTAATGATCACATATACTTTACAAATCGT
Source organism: Hofstenia miamia (assembly GCA_900660155.1). Classification (NCBI taxonomy): domain Eukaryota; kingdom Metazoa; phylum Xenacoelomorpha; order Acoela; family Hofsteniidae; genus Hofstenia; species Hofstenia miamia. Next base: position 878,713 of record CABFPE010000143.1, on the reverse strand, counting down.
CTTGTTTACAAATATTTTGTTGACATTACAACTATTTTTGTTTTAAGCGTTTTAATAAGTTTTATTATTTAAATATGATTGATTTCTTTTTTTTTGGCTTAGCAATAATTATACAAATTAAATGAAATGGTAATTTCGTAGAGGTTGCTTTACTTAGCGTTCGCCTACCTCCGTTCCATAAACCCTATATATATATATATATATATGTAGATTTGACTATACCTAGGAATTTCTAGATAAAATGCTTACTGGTTATTGGGAAACTTGTCATCAACTATCCAACATTTTACTCATTGGGCTCCGTTTTTCGGAACCTTATGTCAATATCTAATCCTTTATTCGATACTTTTTCTATAATTAATATGAGCAATTTCTGTGCATTTTAACATAGGGACAAACACATTCTTATCTTATATTCTAATAGTGGCCTAATTTACTATTGCTATTGGATAAAATTCACTTGCGAAATTGACCATCTTAAACTTTATGCGTATGCATATACATTTATTGTTATAAATTTCGAGTCCCAATTCGACTTATAGCCCTCTGATTTCACTTAAACTTTTGCGCATAATCGTCCTATATACCGGGTTTGTACCCTATTAGTTTTATGCAGTGGAAATTTCTAAAAATCTTTCGTATGATTTAGCTGTTCAAACGAAATCAAATGGAACCACTGCGGTTGAAGAAATGGAAGTGGCTGTAAAATGTCCCCTCATTAGTAAGCATCACTTCAGCATTGACAAGCTTCAATTTCCTCGCCAGGAATTGCAAACAATTTCGTTATTAGGTAGGTGGATTTTGCATACACGCAGAAATCTACTGTGTAACTACCTTGTTTATGTATTTTATATTATTTTTAGCCAGGTTTTATAAACGATTTCCAACTTTTTACATTAGCAGTGAAAAGATAAGTTAAATAGAATGTCAGGACATCCAATCTATACAATTGTGTAAAAAAATATGTAGGTTAGGAATACTTTGTATATAAATAACTTTGTTTTTAATTTCCCACTGTAACGAAAACTCTAAATAATCCCTTGTTATTTCTAGTTTCACCAACAAACATATTTTTCAACTTGCAAAATTCATCAGTTATGATGTAGGACAAATTTTGGCTCATTCTTAAGTTTTGTAGCTCATTTCCGGGTGCTAAATTTAATTTAATCATTAATTCTTTTAATTTATTTTAATAAAACATTGAAATGCATACATGTGATTGTACAGTGTCCTTTTCTCATGCATGATCTGTTTTTTGGTTATTTTGATAATTCTACTATGAAACATTCATTATTGTATTGGTTTGACCCCCCTCTAATTTTAGTTCTTGTTTGCAGCGATTTTTATAAACTGTCTTATTTTTAGGTAGGGGTGTGTTTGGTGACGTCTTTCTGGCAAAGGCTGTTGGTTTGACGTCAGCTCCTGATGAAACGATTGTTTTAGTGAAATCTCAAGTTCAATCTGATGAAAACATAAAGGTGAATTCATATTCTGTTGCGCAATTTCCAAATATGCGAAAATCAATTTCACAACAGTTCCTCTGTTTTTATGAGCAATGTAATGTACAATTTACAGACATAACGCAGAGATTATTCCTGAACTAGAGAGTGACATCGATTCACCGATTTCGGGTTTCGGGAATCTTCACAAAATTTAGATGGACTAATCAAAAAGTTCCATATGTTAATTCCCAATCGATTATAGAACGATCCAAGATTCTAAATTATACCAGCTTGTTGCCTGTTGATAAATGGTTTGGAATTGTGTTTATATATAATTTACATATGCAATTATATTGTTATTGAAGAATGATGCCGTTCTTCTTCATTAACTAATTTCATAATTTTAGGCGGAGTTTTATACAGAAATCGAGAAGTACAGTGCCCTGAATCATCAGAACATATGCAAGTTATTGGGCGTTTGCACTGAAATGGAACCTTACTACATGATTTTAGAATATCCCGATTGGGTATGGTTGTATATTAACTTTGTTTTCCAGACATGCATTAATTGCTTTCATGACATAAAATGGCTTTAGTTTATAAAAAGAAAGCATGCCTTTTCAGACAAAGTGTTTATATTATTGAAGGGACTGAAAGACCAATTATTTAGTTTTGTATTTATCCTTTTGTTTTTAACTGTTTGTTATGGATAAGCTATTGATGTCAATTTTTTATTCGCTGCAACTTTAAAAATACAGTTACCAAATATTTGTGAAGTCATATTGTTTTTTTAATTTGGTTTTGTGCCGCTTCATTGCTTAGTTTTTAGCGAAAGTAATTCATTGTTAAAACCAAAACGATATATGCGTTATATGTATACTGTACTTATAGCTATATAACATCAATATATCTCTATTGCGCATGCCATTTAGGGAGATTTGAAAAAGTTTCTGCACGCAACTGGCGAGGGAATTGCTCCACCACTCTCTCTTTCCCATAAATTGCATATCATAAGCCAAATTCTAAATGCCTTGGATTATTTGGATCTAAGAAATCTCGTACACAAAGACGTCGCTGCTAGAAACTGTCATCTCACTTCACAACTTGCTGCCAAACTCTCTTCAGCGTCTCTTTGCAAGGATGCTTATCGTAATGAATACTACCAATATCACGAACGCTTAATCCCTCTTCGGTGGATGCCAATTGAGGTTTACTTTTTATTTAAAATTATAGCTGCAAATGCAATTGGTCAAAGCAAATCCAACATCACAAAATGTTTTCGTATTAATTACTACGTAATACCCTGGTTACACGTGACATAAGACAGATCTGTCTCCAATTATCTCAAGACATATGTAGCGTGTAAACACCCAAAGCAAGACATACGACCTCTCAAGTAGGGTAATTATAAAACAGATGTAGATCAAATAATTTTGATTTTATTGTATGTCTTTTGTCACGCTGTCACCGAGGAAACACTAAATCATAAGACACATGTTTTTGACTGCAGTTATTTACTTATTATGGAAGCAAAACAACAGTAATTTCGACGTATTAAATTAATAAAAAATTATTAATCATATAGTTTTTAGTATTTTATTCGATTTTTTTAAAATGCTTTGATTTGCTAAAATTTTAACTACAAGTTGCTCATTATTCAAAATGAATGATCGTATGGAATGCAACTTAACACTAGAAAGACCATTGCTCCTTGTGATTCTTTTTCATGCAGCATTTCAAAATAGAATATTATGTAAAAAGTGAAAAAAAATTATACATGCAAATTCAAATGGATTATCAGTTTATTTGGTGGTGCATATACCTGCTGTTGTTTTTAATGAATGCATACACAAGTAAACAAAATTCTAATTTGGGTCAATTTTGACACACTTCGTCTTTCTAGTTTTAATAGATCATTTTTATGGGATATCGCTGTCCTGAATATAAAGACAGGGATTTACGAAAGAAGACTTTCTTTGATATTTGCGAAAGAACTAGAGATGAAGTGTAAGTTTTAATTAATTGTTATGGTATGACAATATCATTTCAATAATCTCATCTATTTTAAGTTGTTACTTGCGATTGGTTTGTTAATAAATTGTATATTTAATCCGAAAAGTCTAATTAATAGAAATTTAGATGAAGACAGTGAATAAATGGAATAACTTAAGAGGTTATTACATCAAGGAGCTCTACATTTATCTAAAATGCATAAGTAATGTTTAAATATGCATATGTAATTGAAAAAGTATTATTTTCAATTGTGAAAATCGGATAAAATACTAAAAACTACATAATTAATAATCTTTTCTTAATTTAATACGTCGAAATTACTGCTATTTTGCTTCCATAATAATTAAATAACTGCAGTCAAAGGCATATATGTCTTATGATTTAGTGTTTACACGGTGACAGCGTGACAGAAGACATACAATAAAATCAAAATTATTTGATCTACATCTGTTTTACAATTACCCTACTTGAGAGTTCGTATGTCTTGTGTTTTGGGTTTTTACACGCTACATATGTCTTGAGATAATTGGAGACAGATCTGTCTTATGTCACGTGTAAACAGGGTATAAGTTTATTTTGGGGATTGTTTTCTCAAAATTAGAATTTCCTCTTTCAATCCCATGTGTTAATGTTTAAG
>CABFPE010000143.1:840123-866774 GCA_900660155.1 Hofstenia miamia | reverse complement strand
ATATATATATATATATATATATATATATGTATATACATTTTCTAATTTTGTGTCAATATATTGGATAAACTTCACGCGCTCTTAGTATTCCAAAAATGGTTTGTCCATCGTAAATGATTCTAATTCTAAAGGAATATTACAGAGTTTTAAGTTTTCTACAAAACTATCAAAAATATAGATTTTGATGATTTCTTCATATATTTTCTTCAAAATTGTATTTTTAAAAGATATGTAATGTAAAAGCAGCTCTGCAGACAGCAAAGCTTTTTCTTAATCACCACAATTCATCAACATTTTTAGGAAAGAACGAAATGCACCAATTAAAATCAATATTCTTTTGAAGGCTTTATGTTCAGTTCAAAATAGTTGGTCGCTACTTCTTCATATTGCCATTGTGTTCTCAATTCCTTGCACTACCATTTCTTATTTCAAAAGCATTACAATGCTGATGAATTCTTGGAAAACGATGCTGCAGCAGTCCAATAATAACGTTTGCTATATTTCGTTGACTTTTCGCAATGCTGCTATACAAAGTTCATTCTATTGTGGTGTTTCATTTTCATATTAATATTTGTTCGCGCAATTTGAAAAGAATGGTATGTATAAGCTTGTAAAAGTCGGTGTTTGGTACCATTTGGACGAAATATCCTTCATCTGTAGCTACTTTAATATCAAGAAATCCTATTTGTCATTTTCATTTTCTATTCTGAATTTAATTTCAGCATTACACTCATTCAAATATTTCAAGAAATCTATAGATTCTTCTTTTAAACTAAATCTTGCAAAGATATCATCAAAATATCTACAGCATATTAGAAGATTACAGCATTTAAAATTTCCAAATTTACTCTCAATTCTATCCATTGCAAAGTTTGCTATACACATGCATATATATATATATATAGTGGTATTAGGTCAGTCAGCCAGCAGCATGACGATTCTCTTTTCCACCGATAATCATGGGATCACTCACCTCCACTTCCATTGGAGGACTGATAATTATCATGCAAGCATAACAGTTATTTACTTTTGTAAACATTTGATTTGCCGCGCAAACCTGTTGCTATTAGATTTTTTTGTTATGTTATAGGGCCTTATTATGCACTATCCGTTTAATAAAAAGTTAGTTTTGAACTTTTGAAGTTACATTCTCTCTATTAAACGTTATATCTCGAATGGCAAATTGCAGCTAAATCCAATCTGGAGGGAAGAGGGGTGACACTTCCTATATCTCTGGCGTTGGTCCACCACATTGTCTATATAAAGTGGGATCCGTCTTGCTGAAGGAGTCTAGTTGCAAAATGTTTGTTAGTTATACCCTGTTTACACGTGACATAAGACAGATCTGTCTCCAATTATCTCAAGACATATGTAGCGTGTAAACACCCAAAACAAGACATACGAACTCTCAAGTAGGGTAATTATAAAACAGATGTAGATCAAATAATTTTGATTNGGTGACTTAAGAATCGTAAGTTGTGGATTTATGATGCTCCATATCATTTGAATTGAATTAATGTAATTTATCTATTTTGCAAAGTCATACTAGAAGTGTGATGTACTATTATGATAAATAAAAATTCGTTTCCAGTAAATGATTACATATTTTCATACTGTTTGATGTGTTTTGTCAATTATTGCAATAAATTATTAGAACTTCTTCGGGAAACGGGACTTAAGTATCACATATGTACTTAATTTGTTTTTTGAAGTAAACATACATTGATAGACTTTTATGACTGTTAAGCTATTTTAGTAAAGAATCATTTAGCTACGGACATAACAGGTTTAGGATACTGGCACAGAATAACCGGCGGGCCTATTTTTATTTATGCAGTCCATAACAATGGCTAATTTCAAATTAATTTAAATTATTTATGGGTCCGATTTATCTGTTAGCAAATTTATCTAAAATGCACAAGTAATGTTTAAATATGCATATGTAATTGAAAAAATATTATTTTCAATTATGAAAATTGGATAAAATACTAAAAAATATATGATTAATAATCTTTTCTTAATTTAATACGTCGAAATTACTGCTATTTTGCTTCCATAATAATTAAATAACTGCAGTCAAAGGCATATATGTCTTATGATTTAGTGTTTACACGGTGACAGCGTGACAGAAGACATACAATAAAATCAAAATTATTTGATCTACATCTGTTTTACAATTACCCTACTTGAGAGTTCGTATGTCTTGTGTTTTGGGTTTTTACACGCTACATATGTCTTGAGATAATTGGAGACAGATCTGTCTTATGTCACGTGTAAACAGGGTATAAGTTTATTTTGGGGATTGTTTTCTCAAAATTAGAATTTCCTCTTTCAATCCCATGTGTTAATGTTTAAGCGTACATTGTATTTCCGTTGCTTTGTACCACTCGATTTTGATATGCCGGTTTTTATTCCTTGCCCGCTTCACTTATGTTTAAAGTACATCGCAATAGCATTGTAATCTGATGGGAGCATCTGAATAGTGATTAACATAAATGACTATAAATAAGCAGGATGAAATTTTCGAATTGTTGAAAAGAAATGTCTCCCCACATTAGTTTTTAATATTTTTTAAAATTTTTTGTGAAATTTTTTGATTTAATAAATCAAAATCAATGTTAAAAACCCGATGAGATTGGGACTAGAAAGTGACATCGGTTACCCGATTTCGGATTTAGGTTCAGGTCGGGTTCGATTATCAAATTGTCGGTTCCGGTCGTGTTCGGGTTCAAAGCTTAGATTGATTGATACAAAAGATGCAAGGTTGCGTGGGAATTGATTGTTAATTCCCATCCCACGGCGTTTCCGTGGGAATTCCCATGGCGACTGAAAGAGAATTACCACTAGGCCTCCCATATATGAATCAAAGAGCAAAGATATGTGAACATGATTAGATAAGCAATTCGCTCTAAACAAATCTAAATCTAAACATACAGATAGTTCAATGTTATTCGCTGTCGTCATCCTTGACCTCACCATACAGTACGGAATCAAGAACAGGGTATTTTGCAACTTCCTCCTCTGTCACCGTAATGTCAAACAATAGATTAAAATATCGTTTGCCGAAATCAATGTAAATCATCGCAATTAGAATTGAAAGTCGCATCTTCTTGCGTAGCTTGGAAAGAAATAATCCGGGAAGACTGAACAACCGTTCAAAAACGGCCGAAGACACTGGTATAGAAAGTATAGGCTTAGCACAGAAGTTAAGCAATGGAATTTCTTTGGAATTTGCACTAAGGAATAGGGCTGGTTTGCATGTAGAAATGACGCATTTCTGATTCCAGCTGGTCACCCAATCCATTCTCTTTGGCTGTGTTGCCACCTCGGTCTGGTTGGTAAGCATGTTTTCGAAGAGGCTCTCGCTATCCAAAATAGAATTTGAAGGTGTCGTTGAAGCGGCTTTCACATAATTTTGACTTTCCTTGTTGAAATACAGCAGTGAAACAATTTCATGCTTGAGACCGTTTATTTATTCTGGGCTATCACTATATTTCATTCGGTGACAAATTTGTTTTGTAAGGCTATTTTACTCTGAGAAACCTATCCAATTGAGTCAGATAATTTGGCTAGTAAATAATTTTGTGTTCATCTCATCAATAAGAATTTTTGATTTTATAGTCGGCGAAGCCGCATTCCACAATTAGTAGTCTATATTCGATAAGTAAATTGCAATAATATTTTCTTTATTTAGTTTAAAATGCTTATATTTTATTCAAATATTATGTGTATTAAATTTTATTTTGATCTAAAACAACCAATCATTCCCATGGGAATTTCCACGAAAAATTATCCCATCACATGGGACCCATTCCCACGGCAACCCTGAAATGATGTTATTCATGTGAAAAGATCTAAAACGTTAAGTAATACCATTTAATGGCTATGTTTACCCTATATAATTTTCATAATTGTAAATAAAAAATATCATTTAGGTTGTCGTTTGCTCAAACTTTTGAATAAGCGATAATTCCGTTGAACGGTGTATAGATGTTAGTCAACCGAAACCGATCAGTTTTCTATTTTAAATTAGATGATGGAATATTGTCGTTTGTATAAATTATTATTTTTAATTTTAGGCTATTTTTGATGATTCCTATTCAACGGCTAGTGATGTTTACGCTTGGAGTATTCTGATTTGGGAAGTATTTAGTTTAGGCCAAATTCCCTATGAGTCACTTTCCGATGCAGATGTTCTCAAATCGTTGATTGTTGCCGATTTGCAGTTGATTCCGCCACCAGACTGTCCAACAGCTCTAAAGTCCATCATGAGTGCCTGTCTTTCTGAGCACGTTTCCGACAGACCTTCTACCAGTAGTTTAATTACATCCCTTAACAACATTAAACACGATAGTGCATTCTAAACTTTAATTTTTTGTAATTATTAATTTGTAGATATTTTATAGTGAGTTTTGCTTGGCCTTGGCTGAGTTATTTGTGCTTGCGTAATGTGTAAATTTTGGTCGCCTACAACGTTCTTGTTCTCCATTCAAATGTAGACATGGTATTTTTTTCAGTGTTGGACAATCTCTTATTTTCCTGATCCTAAACTTACTTATAATTCGTATAACACACTTTTTGCCTAGATATGAAACCTGTTCTTCAATTAAAGACGATGGATTTTTTAGGTAAATTCTGTAAAAAAAAATTTTATTCAATTTCAATATTACCATTTATCAATGGGTGTCCAACACTGCTTCATAATGTCAAATACCGTTTATAGCCATTTGCCGCTTTGCATCTCCTAAAACTTAGACGTTGCTTTTCGCCCTGAAGTTTTTCATTCTAAAGAAACAGTTCTTTGTATATTTATTTTGCTTTTGTAAATACATTGGTTTTATTGTTTTGGAATCCTTTGTAGAGAAAGAGTTTCCACTTGGGTCTTTTTAAGTAACAATCCAGATTAACTCAGATTTTCAATTCAACACAAAGCTGTTCTAGTTTTGTATTCAGGTAATTGTGGTCAGTGGATAGTGTCTTGTTTTATGCCCTAAAGTGTATTATTAAAATAACTTGAGAAGATAAAGAATCTATTCTTAGTCAATTGCATTAATTTGCCTTTAGAGATTAATTAATGGTTTACTCTAGTGATTCTTAGAAATATGTTAATTTTTCATGCTACAGTAGGGCAGTATTTTTATTACAACTAAATCTGTAATGAGGACAATTTAGATTTTTTTTCCAACGAGATTGTGAGGAAATATTTTTTTCCTACACGTTTTAGATTCTTCCATAGTAAAATTGTAAAATATTTTCTGAAATTCGACATTTAATGTCGCCTAAGCGAGAGTTAGTCAATAGAGCTTCTACATGAAATTCTTCCTTTCATGCAAAACAAGTAAGCTTTTACAATGTTTCTCTGCAATCTCATTGCGTATTATTTTCCCTTTTTGAGGGAATTCTTAAATTTTCACTACCGCTGATGGAGCTTCCAGAACAGAGGTGGAACCGATCCGTTGGACCGGAGCCGGCAATTAACGGTCTGCAAACCTTTGAAAGTTTCCAAGAAAGACCGGTAGAGTTATCGGCCAAAATTTAATAAACATGTCTGATTTAACTGATAAGCAGAGAATATTTGCTTATTTTGGGCAAAAACCTAGGAACATTTAAAATTTGAGGAAATATTGTTCCAACAGGCAATTGGAATAAATTATCTGCAATATCTCAATAATTTTGCTATGCACTTTTATAATGCACCCTAGCTAAATGTTTTTTGACTATAAATTCATAGAATGCTAATTACTAATAACAGTAATGTAATGTTGATGATATTTTGTGAAAAGCGTAGGTGATTGGAAATCGGTAATTTTTGTTTGAACTCACAAAGAGGGGGTGATTCAATCCCAAGCCCCTCCACTTATAATTTTTCTAGTACATTTCTTAATGAAACATTACTAAAACAATCGTTCCTCTACAAAATAAAGCTTTCAGATAGGTGATGATGTCATTCAATAGTGTATAAAATTCTTGAGTGTAAGGCCATTTCCGAGCGTAGAAGGGTGTCATTAAAACTAACAAAAAATATAATTTTTTGCATTTTTTAATTTATCAAAAACCAAATTCAGTAACAGAATGCATAAAAGACATATTTATTGAATTACGTATGGTCTGTTATATGCATACACTAAAAAATTCTATTTGTAATCGGGTATTGTTACACACTTGATTTTATAATATTTTATTTCACTAAATCTTAATTATTGGTAGAAACAGTTTATTTTTATTAATTTAAATGCTTTCAGTGATTTTGCATCATTATTCCTTAAAATTTTTACATCATAACAGTCCGCAATTTTTTTAGGTGTTTTGAAATGGTTGAATTAGTTTCATGTACTTTTGCTTAGTTGCTGTCCGCTATATCCGACATAAAAAATATCAAGTAAGAATTAGAGGGAATTATTTGTAAAACTGACGATGAATTCGTAAGTTGAAATATATTTTGAATGTTTTTGTTCAAATTATTAAAAATCCTTAAAAATGCACTATTTATTCAAACTAAGGCTTAATTTACCAATTACTTCTCTCTACAGAAACTATTATGTGACTTGGAATTTATCACAACGTGTAAAGAACTGAAAAATTTACAAACTTTTTCACATTTTTCAGTCTCAAAAAACGGATGCATTCAAATAAAGGATGTTAAAAGAATAAAACACTCAGTTATTAATTCGGAATATGAGATAATCAAGAAGAAACCAACTGTGCATATAATAGCATTTCTTCATTTGTATATTATCATTTTTATTGATATTTGGTTTGCCTACCAAACTTTAAATTACCTTTTTAAAGTTGTCATTTTGCCGATTACAAAATCATCTTTATTCAAAAGGATTCGAATGATTCGTTCTGGTAAATTGGTTGCTGAGTCCTCAAACCATGTTCCTGAAGCTACTTCCTCTAATTCTCCAAAAGCTCCACCCTTGCATCTCTATCCTCCTCGAAAATCATTAAATTTATCATCTGAATTGTAAATGCAATTTATATTATTTTTGTCTTGATAATTTTTGTGTAGCATGTCCTTATTTGATCTGTGTTTACCAAATTAAAGTTTGTGTAAATACTAGTATTATATAAGCATGCTAATTTGCTCAAATTAATTGTATTAGTTTTTAAGTAAAACTTACACAATATCTCTTATTGTCCAAATAAAACTTATATAAATAATTTTTTCTTACAAATGGAAAATGAATATTCTACTACTCTGAGTTATAACATGAATATAATGGTAATGGGAGACTTGAATGTAAATCTTCTAAACAATTATGAAAAAAGTAAGCTTGGCAATTTTCTCAATACTTTCAATATTTCACTAATAAATAAAAAAATTCCTTCTTGAATTTCTGCTAATAGTAAAACGCTTATTGACTATTTCATGATTATCAGAAAATGCTTCGTCTTATAATTATTTTTGTTTTGAATTTCCATACTCAGATCACTGCCTTATAGCTACTTATTCGAATATTCTAAAAGTTTGTAAACCCTCTAAATCTTGGATAAAAATACGAGAAAAATCAACAGAAAATGTCGAAAAACTTCGACAGTATTTAAAAATCGAAAACTGGAATTCGATATATTCATCATTAACACCTAATGAAATGCTATCACATTTTACAAAAACTTTACTTTTCTATTTGGATATATGCTGCCCAGAAAAATATATTCTTTCATCCGAATATTCCAAAAACTCAGAATAATGTTTCAAAACCATGGATTGATTCTAAATGCCTCGATTTAATCGAAATAAAGAAACAGAAATGGAAAAATACTTAAATTCCCAAACACTGGAAAATCATAATGCTTATAAATCTGCACGAAATTTATGTAATATTGCTATAAGGAAAGCAAGTAATAATTATTCCCGTTTTCAGTATCAAAGACTTTCTTCCCAAAAAAATAAGTGGGAATTTGTTAACAATTTGCTAAATAGAAAAAACATGCGAACCGAAGAAATAGAAAGAATATACTATAAAGATAAATCCATTACAAATAAAAATGAAGTGACTTAAATGCTCAATGAATTTCCTAAATTTTAAATACATGGATAAGAATGTCCTTTTTTCCATAATAAATGGAAATTCAAACTTTAACCGCCTTTTTCAAAAAAATATGAGATCATAATTCGATACAATGTTTAAAAAATAAATCCAGTGGACCCTCTCTAATACCAACGTGGTTTCTCTCAGGTGACTTAATAGCTGAACCAATATGCTACATTTTATATAATTGTATAAGACACTCCTTTTTCCAGCTGAATTAAAATTGGCAAATATAACACCATTATTTAAAAGAAATGATCCCGAAGATTGCGCAAATTATAGACCCATTTCGATCACTTCTCCAATCAGTAAAATTTTTGAACGAATTCTTTTTAATCAAATTAACGAGCATTTTTGTAAACATGATCTCTACTCCAAAACAAAATATGGTTTCCGTAAAGGTATTTCTACGAGCAACGCTTTAATATAAGCTGCAGAAAAATGGCAATAAAAAATAAATGATAATGAATACTCAGCAATTGCTTGCTTAGACCTCTCGAAAGCTTTTGATTCCATAGACCGCAGTATCTTACTACAAAAAGTTAAATTTTTAGGTTTTGCTAATGACAACATAGGTCTTATCTCCAGTTAATTATACAATCGCATGCAAAGAGTTAAAATTAAAGAATCTTTTTCAGATTGGGTATTCACTAAAAATGGGGTTCATCAGGGTTCAATTATTTAATATTTACACAAATGATTTGTCCGAGCAAGTAACATGTAACGTTATACAATATGCAGATGACAATATTATTTCATTCTAATAAATTTCCCGAAAAAGCGGTTCAAACTCTTGAAACAACTGTGCTTCTCTTGCTAAATATTTTGCTTCTATAAAACTAAGAGTAAATCCACTAAGAACTCAATTCTGTATTGTTAAATCAAAAACTAAATCTACTGATACTTCAAAATACAAACTTAATTTCAACGGCATTTGAATAAAACAGGTTGAGTGTTTTAAATATCTCGGAATAATTTTTGACATAAATCTAAATTTTAAAGATCAACTAAATCATGTTATTAGAAAAATGGCAATATCGATTGAAGCAATTAACTTAATTTCTCAAAAACTCCAACTAAAGCAAAAATCCAATTAATATATGCTCTAATATGAAGTCATTTTAACTCTACACAGATATAAACCAAAATTTTCTCAGGAAATTCCAAGTGCAACTAAATTGAGCTATCAAACTAGCAGTAAATAATCATAGCTATAATAAGAATATTGAATATAGAAAAATTTCAAAATTATTTCTACATCCGCAATGTTACATCCATATAAATATCTTAACGACATTCTTCAAAATAGTTAACAATAGTTTCCCATATTACAAAAATGCCTTTATTGCTGTAAAATTAGTCAATAAACAAAATAAAAGAACACACATAATTGAACCTATTAGGTATAAGAAACGAATAATGAAAAATTCATTTCTAAGCACAGCTATAAATATGTGGAATGAATTACCAAGATATATTAAACAAATAAGTAGATTAAAAAACTTTAAAATTGATATTAAAAAAATATTTTTGCACTTATAATATAAAAAAACTGAAATGGCGAGGTTTATGAATTTTATAATCCTGATTACTCTATTAATAGAAACTAGCAATCATCATAGCACAAATTAACCACTTTTTATTTGTAAATATTCGTTGTTTTCTTTTTTTGCTTAGTTTTGTATTACTTTCTTGACGCTTTCAGAATTTGTTATCAGTATTTCTATTTATTGTTAAAACAATTTCTGAATATAGATTTTTCTTCTTCTTCTTCTATAACTTTGAACATGTATTTACAATCCACTACAACAAATTTAATACATCAACTGAGAAAGATAGAATTCGTTTAAAGAAAAAGTAAGATTTGTTCACAAGATCGACAAACGTAATGCAAAGCTTGGTCTTAAATCAACAACTAGCATGTCCGATAAATCTAATGTAATCTATAAGATTCAATGCACCCTTGGTGAAGATTATATCGGATATTGTGGACGGCAAATAAGCAAAAGAACAAAAGAACATGAAACTAATTCAACCATTTCAAAGCACCTAAAAATTTTACAAGTCCTTAAATTCAGTCTCGCATACATCTTTGTTCCAAAATTCTCAACTAAGTTCCTTTCTGATCTAGAAATAAATGTTGTTTCTTAAAAATTCATTAGTTATAGTAGTTAAGTCAGGTCAGTAGCACTATCATACTTGCTGTCAATTACTCAAAACATACTTCATTTAATTATGAGAAACTTTATAGCCGTCACTTTGTTAATAACATCATTTGATTTATCATTCACTTGTCGCACTTGACGACAAAATCTCTTTATCTAAAAGAAGTGTTTAATCAGGTTTAAAATCATGTCAATACCCTCTAATTCCACATCATGTTAAAAGTGAATTATTGAACAAATTTGGGCTTTTGTCCAACAGATGGAAAAATGACTGTTTCAGCTCATGTATGTGGTATTTCTTGAGAAAATTCTACATCTAATCCCAAAATTAGTTCTTTGTGTTTTCTTCCATAAGACCTGATATTTCAATAAGAACATTGGAAAATAGATAGCTTCCTATGTGCGTTATTGTTGAAGATGTTGGGTTTCTAACAATTGCTAACAGTTCGAAAGACGTTTGGAAGAAGTATCACGATAAGGATTTATGTGCTAACAACAGAGTTTTTACAGATTTTGCTTCACCCTTTGCATCAGTCCAGATTTACATGAAGGCTAAGTTTCTGTTCTCAAACAAAATGTAAAGGATCAATATGAAATCATACTACATTCTTTCCCAACTTTCTCATTAATGGCTTATCACTGGAATAATACTTTCAATGTTAGAGATTTTACCGTTATGTACATCGTTACCGTTATATGTACATCGACCAATTTTTTACCCGACCTGGCCCTACCCACGAGTCAATCCATTTTCAGACCTTCTCTATATTACATGCTAAAAACAATTGAAAAAAATTTTGACTATTCTTTCAGTTAGAGATGAGGTTTACAAATGTTTTTGTGAGAAAGGTGAATTTCATTGAAATAACAAAAGTTTGTGGATATGTTGAAAAATCACAAAAAATTCTGGACGTTGAAAAGCAGCATATTTATAATCGCCTCATTGCGACAATCAGGAAACACGTTGAAAAGCTTTTAGTTTAGAGTCAAAAGAATTGTGTCTTTAACTCATTGATGGAATTAAAAGGAAGTGTTGAGCAAAGACTACATCATATCATTTCGATGCAAACGTCTTGTATGATCTTGAAAAATTAGTAAACTACATTAATTCAATTCAAACAATATGGAAGTTCACAACTTACAAATCTTGTGTTACAATATAATGTGTACATAAGCACAATATTTTTATACCTGCAATATCGGAAGATGACAAGGAAATGCAACTCTCTGATGTTGACGAAGACAATACATTTTAAATGGCTTAGTGTAATATTTGATGTGCTATGTTGTAATTTTTGTTGTAAATCTCCTTAAAGGTTAGAGTTTCACGAAATGTATATTCATAGATAGATATAAAGAAGAGATAAATATAGAAAATACTTATTAAGCAATAGGGCTAATATACTTCAAACAAATGTTTTAGGAATTAATAGATTCGAACAATAACAAATAATTATGCTATTACAAAGACCGTATACCAGGCCAGTGTCCGTAATATAGAAGCCTGTGTCCGTAAATAGTTGTCTTTTCCCGATGCACGCCCTACTCTATATGATTCATGCTACCAGAACAACAATTGAGATATTTTCAATTTCTGAAGCATGCTTTGGATTGATTCGTACAAATGCTTTCAATCCTCTGGAAAGAAGCTCTATCCTTGTCTTTAAGAAGTCACGGAGAAGCTACCTCATATTTATGCCTTCGTGCAACAGTCGTATGTGCAGCACAGTAACTTGTTGTGCGATGGGAAAATAAATTGTAAGATAAGATAAGATACGTAAGGGATTCATTGCTCACATTTTTACAATTTAAGCTGATTACTACATGAATAGCGTCATATACATAAGTACGCACAAAACACTAGGTTCTCAGGCCATTGATGTTCTTTTTCATATTCTTGTGTAGTCATTGTTATATAATTGATAACCAAACCATGACTTGCCTAAAACGTATTTTTGTTTCGATAAAAACAATTCGAGATTTTCTTTGCACCCTCCATGATTTTTTGCGAAATTGTTTGTACGTAAATTTATGTACTCTATTATTTGATTATATTCGAAATTATAGTATAGATATTATGTAATAAGATGGCAATCGTTTTATTATTTTGGAAAATTTTACTGGAATTTTTAAAGCATATAATGAATGCGCAAATAGTATTTTTGATTACGGTAAATATAATTTTTGGCATTGCAGCAGTACTTGTAGCAGATGTTTATTGGTTTAGATGAAAATGAAAATTTTATAAAGAGAATAAGCAGGGATGATAATGTATATCAGAAAACTAATGGAATCTCTTCAGGCAAACAAGTTACCTTAGAGGAGTGCAAAATTCAGACAATATACAAAACAATTGTACACTGGAGACCCAGATTCTACATAATATACAAGAACAAACAAGGAAATCGCTTCGTGGAAACAATGAGGAAATGTCTGGAGCCACTTGCAATTAATGATCAGAATGATGAGAACGCTTTATTGAAAGCAATGAGTCTCCCACACCTAATCCTAGCACGTACCACTAAAAATCAAGACGAGTCCATGAATGCCACAGTGCAGCGTAGGCTAGATCTTTGGGAAGCAAACGATTTTAATGCTCTTTTCGAGGAAGCCAAAGCTTTGCAGAACAAGCTACTTAAAGTATCATTCAGAAAGTGTAAAGAGATCAAAGAATGACTGAGGGCAAGATAAGCAGCTCAATCAGGATATTTAAAGAAGGATTCAAAGGTGGAATGCTGAAGCTTAAAAGATAAAATTGGTAGCAAAACTGTCCTTGAAATTCTAAAAGAAAAGCACCCAACTAATAGACCTGTGGACAAAAAATACATTGTAAATAAAGAGCCCGGAAACGTGTACATATCTATTTTTGATGAAATAAATACTGAAGAAATCTGAAAATCGGCTCTAAGAACATATGGAAGTCATTGACCCTCAGGATTGGATGCAAATTATTGGAGGCGGCTATTAACTACTCACGAACAAACTTCAATCGACCTCTGCAGAAAAATATCGAAAATAGGGAGAAAGATCGCGACCCAACCTTTGGGCATGGGGAACATGCAAATATATATCATCTGTCGGCTGATCCCCCTAGATAAATGACCTGGCGTCTGACCCATTGGTGTAGGCGACGTTCTAAGGAGAATAATTGGAAGATGTATTGTTAAATGTGTTTCTGCTGATCTTAAGGAATTGTGTGGAACAACTCAACTATGCATGGGTCAGAAATCTGGAATCGAATATGCTATTCACTCTCTAAGAGCTCAATTCAACAACATGGAGAGCCAAGGGATACTTCTGCCTTTAACTTGCTGAATCGTGAATTAGCTCTCGAAAACATTAAGAGAGTATGTCCGTCTGTCAGTCAAGCACTATACAATTCATACACCAATCCATTACCACTATATGTGAATAACTCAACCTTATGGTCCTCAGAAGGTACTACACAAGGGACCCACTTGCGATGCTAATGTACGGGATTGCAACTCTGTCACTGATAGATTCCATCAAAAGGCCTGATATAATAATTAGATGGTATGCCAATGATGGAAATATCGTTGGTCCTCTTCATGAGCTGCGAAAAACCTATACGAAGCTTATAGTGGATGGACCGGCATATGGCTACTTTGTAAATCCATCAAAATGCCAATTGATAGTCAACCAAAATATTAAAGAAGAGGCCTACAAATTATTCGAATCAACTAATGTAAAAATTACCCTCGGTAAAAGATTTCTTGGTTCTGAAATTGGAAATACAGAATATTGCGACTTGTTCTGTAATGAAAAAGTAAACACCTATCTTAATATTTGGAGGAAGCTAGGCTACTTCTCGAAAAGTTCACATCACACGTCATATTCATGCCTTACTCATGGCGTTCAAAGTAAAATCAATTTTATTACAAGAATAACACCGCGTTTCAAAGAAAAACTCAACAACATAGAGAAACTCATAAACGAGAAACTTTTACCAAACCTCACTGGAAGGCCTTCCTCCAATGCTCGTGAAAGAGAACTATTCTCTTTGCCGATCCGAATGGGTGGCCTGAACATCANAGAACGAATATGAAAACTCAATTACTGTAACTAGACCATTAGACGAACTAGAACCGATGAAAGCAGACATGGCGCAACACAGAATTATAGCTGACATACAGAAAGTATCAGTAACATCATTACAGCAAAAAGCAAATGACGTCCTAGATGCCTTAGAAAGTGAGCAGNACGAAACCTCACTGGAAGGCCTTCCTCCAATGCTCGTGAAAGAGAACTATTCTCTTTGCCGATCCGAATGGGTGGCCTGAACATCAAATCACCGTCAGACTATGAGAACGAATATGAAAACTCAATTACTGTAACTAGACCATTAGACGAACTAGAACCGATGAAAGCAGACATGGCGCAACACAGAATTATAGCTGACATACAGAAAGTATCAGTAACATCATTACAGCAAAAAGCAAATGACGTCCTAGATGCCTTAGAAAGTGAGCAGCAATACTCGGTCCGGATTTCCAAAGAAAAAGGATCATCCATGTGGTTAAATGTCCTTCCACTCAAACGATACAATTATATTTAAGTAAGCGAGATTTTCTAGATGGTATATCGTTTAGATATGGATGGGATCCGCTAAAAATGCCACAATTTTGCCCTTGTGGACGGGAGCTCACAGTTACCCATGCTCTTCACTATTCAAAAGGCGGATACACCATTATTCGACATAATAAAATTCGTGACACTTTTGCCCATTTCTTGAAAGATGTATGCTATGATGTTCAAGTCGAACCTAAAATTCAACTTGTTGATAATTTACGATTCTCAAAACTTACAACCTCAACAGACGAAGAGGCTCGGCTAGATATCAAAGCAAATAGTCTTTGGGGAACGTCTTTTGAAAGAACATTTTTTGATGTGAAGGTTTTCAACCCCCTCTCGAAGATTTGCCCAAAAACGATAAAAGATGCATATGGATATCACGAGGGGCTCAAAAATTCAAAATATGAAGAACGAATCATCAACGTTGAGCATAGCTCCTTCACTGCCTTGATCTTTGCGACGACTGGAGGATGCAGCCGCTCAACTTATAAGACCATTAAGCAAATTGCTTTGAAAGTAGCGGAGAAGAGGAAGGAGTCCTACTCAGATGTAATCAGGCATCTCGGAACTGAAATTAGCTTTACACTTCTGAGAAGCACAATATTGTTTCTGCGTGGTTCGAGAGCGCTCAAAGAAAACATTCCAATAGAAAACTCCATTGCTGCCATGTGCAATTTGCTGCAATGCTAGCAATTTGACTTTAAAGCTGGACTTATGACATATCCTTCATTCAGATTGCTTTATTACTTAGTTGCGGAAATCACATAAATGTCACATGTGTAGAAAACAATCCTCGCATACAATTACATACGTTTGACAAAGTGAATAGACTGCAAACGAATGAACCTACTTGTGAAGAGGATATAGGCAAACTACATAATTCAATGCTTAATTGAACTTTAGTATTCTTAACATGAGAAATTTTAGTTAATAGTAACTAAATAATTGGATTGTTAAATGTATAGATGATTTTGAATTATTGTAATTATAATTTTGTATCAATTAAATATGTTCAACTCGAAAAAAAAATTTACACAATTTAAAAAAAATAAAAAATAAATCTGCAAGTACTCTCTCATTGAAGCAATCAATTTTGAAACTATACAGTTTATCCTTAATAGATAATGGACTGCGTTGTGGTAGAGAACATTCCGTACCTACACCTTTTACTGTTCAACTTAAAAACTAAGGCATTCAAATTACTGCATTCGATTTAAAACATAACGCATTCAAATTAAAACACAAAGCAATCAATTTAAAATATTAGCTACTAAAATTAAATATTAAACGCATTCAAATTAAAACATAAGCCATTCAATTTAAAAAAATGAAGATAACAAACAAAGCAAACGATAAACTAATACAATGTTTACTTTATTCTCCCATGGATTAAATAATCTTCCACCATAACTCTTGCATATTGCCTTTGTACAAGCTGAAAATACGGTTTATATGAACATGGCCATCACATACCTGATTACATCATCAAAAATACCTTTCACTTGATTCCGCCAATAATGCATAAGTGTCATACCAGTTTGTGGATATTCTAATATTTGAACTTGCTTATTGCATTGAGCTCCTTAGTCTTTGATTTGACAGAAGACGAAAAAATTACAATCTGTCATAAATTTGCATTGTGAATTTGGGGCCTAGAATTTTGAAGTGTTGTTCTACTGCGCTGGTCTCAAATTGACCTTCTCTCAAGTTTTTTGCAAAACATTTAAATACCTCTCATCCTGCTAAATAAGTTTAGGCTCTTATGCAAGCCCTAAAATGGATTCAGCAAATGCTTCTTGCTTAGTCTTATTTTTTAATGTAAAGTTGACTAGATGTTGTTATACTGTGCTCGTGGATACATCTATTACGATACGTGTGCTATGTTTAAATTTGGCAGCCAAATAAGTTAGAGTTGCTTAAAAATTTGTTCCAAAAGCGTATTACTATACTGTAGAAAGGCTTCTAGAAATAAACTCGAATTTGTAAAGTAAGAATATATTGCACTTTAACGTATGGTATTATTGTGTTTCCTTTTTTTTCGTGAACAATAACTGTGAGTTTCCTGCTTAAATGTCCATTGTTTTGAATTATAACTCAATTGTGTTATGGATAATCCTGATGGCGCTATTCATGCAATTCGTTTTTAGCATTCACATAGGCAATACGCAAGAGTTATGGATGAAATTGATTTACTGTATGGAAAATAAAATAATCATTGGATTAGCTTATTGTTTGTTTTTTTAATAAAGTCAATATTTGATATATATATATTTTAAATTGAAAGCCGTATGTTTTAATTTGATTAGCTTATATTTAAAATTAATTGCGTTGTTTTAAATTGAATGCAGTAATATTTTATTTGAATGTGTTAGTTTTTAATTTGAAAGTTAAAATGTTTAGATCAATTGCAAGTTAACCTGAGGAACTGCAATCCGTTGAATATCCTGAAATTCGTGAACATATACTCATATATTGCCAGGGCTTTGATTTTGGTCTTGAACTACTTGGTGTGCCCATTGGCGATAGGCATATTATGCAACTGCTTCTCAAGTTACGTTGGAAGAAAGCTCAAAATTGTCTAGAGAGAGATTTAGCGAGCTTGGAGATCTTCAATTTGCTATGGGTATTCTAAAAGTGTGCATTTTTACTAAAAAGCTACATTGAAATCAATTCATCCCTCTTCTGATAGTGAGGCTATTCTGGAAGAATTTAATGAATCCCTACGAGTTGCTGCTTTATGCATCATTGGATCATCACTTACTTAAAGAGCATGGACTCAAGCATCTGTGACTAGCATCTCTGTGCTTGTTTTCAAAGCTAAAGACTTGTTTGATTCAACTCGCATATACAGACATTACCAATAATGTCAAATTTTTAGAGTTTTGCTCTTCAAAAACTCCTTAAAAAGCATTCGTAGATAGAGTTCGAACATTAATTCAATGCAAAATTATTATTCCCAAACTTGTTCTTATAGAATTTGATTCTGTAAAATGTCGAAAATTTTAAATTTTAATGAAATATTTTTGAGCATAGCTAATGTTATAAAATGACTAAAATTCTTTCGGTAAAAATAACAAAAATGCGAAATTTTTGCTAATATTATTCTGTGTATATTACATTATAATACAATAAAATCTATTATTTCTGTTACTAAAGTATGAATATGAAAGTTTAAAAGATAATGCGTATCAAATGAAAGCAAAAAACTGTTTTGAGAATGTTATGAAGCCTTAAATATCAATGCGAAAGTGAGCCTTCAAATTAAATTTTAATGTACAAATTTGGAAAATTCCTTTGTTTGATATACGTGTTCTTTAACAATGTAAATGCTTTGGTTAAAATTCACAATTTATTAAATAAAATTGATAATGCTTGATGTTCTACAAGCAATATTATTAGCGTCAAATATATTGAGAAAAATTTCTTACTAGATGGAATTTTCATGGAACCGTAAAACCTTTTGTATATCAAGATATCAATACTGATCTTTTCTAGGTATTTTAATATTGATAATTGGCGCAAGACCTTGATATCAGGAATTTGGAATGTGGTGTGATTTTTGAATTAGTCTAAGAAATAAAAAATGAAAACATTACAATATTCTCAATTGCACATACCAAAATGTAAGGACTAGTATTCATATTCTTTAAAACATCTAGGTTGGTTTTGAAATTTGTCAAAATCGCATTTCACAAGAGAATAGTCGCTAATCTGAAGTGACAGATTAGAGGCAAAGTTTTGATAAATAAAAGGTTTTTAAAACTAATTATTTATGTAAGTATTAACAATCCTTCAATATTAAACATTAATAAGAGAAACAGTATTTGCAACGAATTATTAATAAATTTCCGGCAATTATTTGCAAACTCTTTGCTTTTAATAAAATAACATTTTGCGAACTTGATGCATAGTTCACTAAACAAACAGTCATATAAGAAAAGCATTTCCTTTATATTTACTTACCTCATAATACTCAGCAATAATAAACCGGTACCGGTAGGTTTCATATTTATTTTAATACATTATCCAAATTTAAGTAAAATAAATAACTTCTAACATATGATTAACCTCAAGTAGCATTTCCTGGGATACAGTTAACAAGTCCAAGATGCATTAATATTGCATATATAGCTTAGCTAGCCATCATCATACAAATTCTAGGGGATAAAGTATTATATTTGATTGTGACAAACAAAAATCTGCTAAATTGTGCAACCACCCATATCCATTCAAAGAACTAAGACACTTAAAGTAAGTATTAAGTAAGTAAGTAAGTAAGTTTTATTAACTTCAGAAACAACATCCAAAGCTCTAAATACTTTTACAAATCTAGGTGTAAAATGAGCATTTGATGTATGGAATAAGTAAAATATGAAAGTTCTATTACATGTCATCAGTTACTTGTTTGAGTTTGAGGTGATTCTATCACAAATCTATTGGGAAAAATAGAGAAGTCAGCTTTTTTGCACTGGAGGAAGCCTTTTCCTGAGATTAGTATTGGCATAATTTTCACGAGCTGGAATAAGATCTTTCAGAAGATGGTCTGGTGTCTCAATGATTTTTTTGAAAAGTTTCGAATCAGCATCTCTTGCTCGAACCTTGATGGGAAAAAACTCAGTTATTATTCCAAACCACTTATCCATTCTTTGACAGCCATCCAACTTTTCTAGGAGGTAATTCGCAGTACCACTCCAAACACAGATACCATACACTAAAACTGATACAACAAGTGAGTCAAATAAATAGCTGAGTTCACTCCTAACATCCATTTTTCTTCAGCCGATTGATCATACAAACAATTTGGTAGCACTTTAATGCAATTTTATTTATGTGAGTACTAAATCTGATATTTTCATCTAAATAAATTCCAAGTAACTTGAGGCTTTTCGTCCACACGATAACATCCAACTCTTTGACCGCTCTTTACCAATATTTATAATCAACTCATGACTTTTGTCTTCATTCAACGTTAAATTATTTTCTCTGCACCAATTTTGAACATCAGAGAGCCTAGAAACAGCTGAGTCATCAAAAATGTCATTCACATATATATTGAAATAAGTCGGCCCTCCAACAGATCCCTGGATGATGCCAAGATTGATTTTAAGGGTCGAGGAGCTTTTATTTTTGATTGACACATACTGGCACCTGCCCGACAGAAAACTGCATACCCAATTTATGGCATATGCATCAAAACCATATTGTGTCAACTTTGATATTAGAATACTGTGCTTAACTTTTTCAAACGCTTTTGAGAAGTCGAGTGAGATTACTCTAACGTAATCACATCCTCTCAACTGTAAATATGAACAGTCATTTCGTAAGCGAATCATTGCATTTGTTGTTGACCCATGGTTACAAAATCCATGCTGCCTATTATTGATAATTCTTTCGTATTTGTTCTTGATGAATGAATTTATCACAATTCTTTCTATAATCCGAGAAATTATAGGGGTTTCTACAATTGGCCGAAAGTCAGCCACTGTCTTTGGCGATACAACTTTTGACAATGGGGCAATTTTTGAGGTCTTCAAGCATGTCGAAAATTGACCTGAATACAGGGACAAATTAATTATGTGGGTAATTGGAAATGTGAGGTTGTGACTATTTTCACGAAAAAAATCCAAGCTGGTATTCCGTCACTTCCAACTGCGGTGTTTTTTATGTTTCTCAGAACACTAAAGACATAAAATGGTGAAATTTCTGGTGCCATTATAGTTACTTCCTGTACAGATGGTTCAACGTAAGACCAATCAGTGCATATATCAGTAAAAAATATGTTAATGTCGTCCACATTCATATCAACTTCCGAGTTTTCTTTAGCTTTACCAAGAAGTCGGTTTGTAGTTTGCTACCATTGCTTCGATCGATCTTTCATTTTCATTTTATTTATTTTTGCCATTATTGTTTCTCGGATTCTTTAATCGATGATCCGCATTTCTGCAGTTCTATTGGTGCGGGAAATCTTATACTTTTGTTTCAGCAAACATTTCAGAAATTGACTCATATATGGAGGATCTCGTGTACTCATGCATACTCTTCTAAATGGAAAGTGTTCATTCAAGATACCTACTATTGTTGCATGAAATATCTCATTGCTTCATTGCAATCGGAAGCTTCCAATGTTCTTTCAAAGGAAGTTGAGTCTAATGTCAAGTTTAAACGTTGTTTTTTCTGTAACCTGCAATCTCGAAAAAAACTGTCTAATTGGTGGAACGCGTTTTTTCGGATGACACATAGATGGTCAGTTTTAATAGTAAGCTCTATTGTTTCAGCACGTTCAAACAATTTATGGTCAGAAAAAAATATTATATATTATCTTATCTTATCTTATCTTATATCTAGAGTAGAATTGTTCTTAATTTTTCCTATTTTGAGTTGAAACAATGAACTGGAGTAGGTCAGAAACTCAGTGTTCAATCTTAAATCAACGTTTGATTGTAGAAATTGTTCTATTGTAACACTGATGTGTTCCTCTAAGCCATCTTGATAGATAGCGCTAGGAGAGTAAAAGAGAACACAGCAACAGAATTTGAGTGTCCATAAGATTTCGTATCTTGATGATCCATTTGGATAGAGTCTTTTCAAAGAAAGATAAGGTATAAAATAACACGCCACTCCACCACCGCTAGTTTTTTTTGAGTTTTCAGCATTTCTGTTAGCTTTGAGCATTTTATATCCAGGTATGGTTGTTATTGTTTTCGGAGTTTCATCATTAAACCAGGTTTCTGTAACAAAGCATTATATCAATGTCAAGTGTTAACATATCTAAGTTGAGTGATTGGTTAGCTGTTTGTTTTTTAAGTGACCATGCATTGCACAACAGAATTTTCGGAGATTGCATCGATGTTTGTCATAAAAATTCCCATTGGTTGTTTTTCTTTTCAAAGAGTTTGAAGTTAAAGATACGGAGAGAATTTTTATCGACACAATTTTTAATCATTTCATAAAGTTTTGCTAATGAAGCTCGTTCTGTTTGTAATTCCTCTGCAGTTGGTTCTTTTGAGAGATATATGAGGTCAGGAAACGTTTTCATTTTATTAAGAGATGCCAAAATTGTACGTTTATCCCAAGTATTGTCTACATTGAAAATAATTGGTCGTCTTCTTTTTTCGGCAAACTTTCCAACTCGTCTCATATCAGCAATCTTAGCTGTAATTTTCAAGTGAGTTAAAACAATTTCAACAACTTCTCTATCTTTTTCTAATCTTTCTCTACTATTGCCAGTGGGTTCAACAGCTCCATGAATTCGTATGCCATTTTCACTGACTTGGTTTTGTGGAAATTGAGGAGCAGGGTTTTTACAATTCGTTTCAGTCAGTTCAGAAATTTCTTGGTCGAAGATATCAGTCATTGAATTCAAAATGTCGTTTTTCACTGTTTCTAAATGAGGTATAGGCTGAGGCTTTTTCTTACTTTTAAGCATTTATCACAAGTAAATGCTAAGTGCTTAGATAGCGATAAGAAGGGGAATACTTCCTTTGGTAATGATGAGCATGTGAGGTGCAGCCATTTAACGCACACATCACATTTCACTCAGTTCGTCTCGTTTGTTTCGGTTTTGCATTTGTCACATTTGCTACTATCAACACTACTGGTAGAGCCAACACGATGACTCCTCGTATCCATAACAATAGGGGAAAACTAAATCTAATAAACTGTATAATAAACAAAATATATTTCTTTTTTAGTACAATCTGTGAAAAGTTATAAAAAATAATCATCATCTTAACAAAACAAACTTTCTTTTCTCAACAATCACAAGTATACTTTAATGAACATTGTGCTTTAAGCTTCATAATACAATAAAATCTTTTTTTTCAATTAACTAGTATATACATATATGCGTATACGACCTTCGAAAAATTTCTGCCTACGTTATTAGCCTAAAGTATGAAGCCTGCAAAAAGTTTTTAATCAAAGATCTACTATATTGTACAGGTGGGCACATTTAGTTAAATCACCTGCACTGTAGTGACCTGTAAGCATATTTTGCCTGTCCTGATGCTAGCATGAATTAATATGATTTAACCTGGCAAAATACAAATCTGACATGCATGCATACAATTTATATAAAATTTATGTATGGAGATTATTATTGTATACAATTTTCATGTTTATTAAGTTAAATTAAAATTTTATAGGATTTTATAGGTGTCAATAGAGTAGATTTGAAATAATATTGATGTATATCATTGAACAACTAAGCTCTTATTTTATTAAATATTTTCAACCAGTCTTCTAAATGAAACTGAATATTGATGTTTTCATTATATTAAGTCGAATTTGAATGAATTTAAAAGATATTTTATGATATCCGGATATTAATGAATTTTTACCATGAGGAAGCACCCCCTCCCTCTTGAGAAATAATGCTATATTTTTAATTTGAAAAAGGATTTAACCTGGATATTTTTTACTTTTATTCAAATATTATTAGCAAGACAAATGTCTAAAAGCAAAAATGATACTCTTCTTATATACCTAGTTATACAAATTATTCTAAAAAGTTTGTCATTTTATTGCTATCTTCAGCAATAAATTCAGAATGTAAGGCAAAAATGATATCGAATCATTACATTCTCAATGTGTTATGTTTATCATTGGAAACCACCTTGCCAAATAATAACGCTGTTGTCGTATTGGAATAATGTTTCAAATTGTTTGGCATTGCAGTCAGTTATTGACGGCAGCACCAATTATGACGTCAGAGCACTAGAATATCGGATTAGTTGTTCTCTTTGTATTCAGCCATATGCAAGCTGTAATCCTTCCAAGATTCGCTACTTGATAATGGATTGGATTATATTAATATTAATTTCAATTACTTCGGATTCGAAAATTTCGAAGATATATTTAGTAAGTCTCGAGTCCTTATTCCACACATTTTGAGTTTTTTTTTATTGCACTTCTAATTTTCGAAGTAATTAGTAAGTCTTCATCTATGTTTGAAGGCAAAGTACTGCTACAGTAAGAAAATAAATTTGAAATCCCGTAAATAATAGTACTGTGAGCTGACCTAATACAGTGTTGAGGAACATATGCGCTGCATTTTATCCTAATAGCAATTTATAATGAATGGGCATTTTAATCCAAATGTACAATTTAAGTACAAAAAATTAAGTGCAGGGATTTTGGTGTCATTAACCCTCATTGTATAACTAAGACATTTTAAAATTTAGGTAATGGGATTTAACTTGAAAAATGGGGTTTTATCAGAGTGCTATGACATGCATTTACAGGAAAAATTAACTAGTGCAGCTATAAGACATTTATGATTTCAAGTACGCTGATGTGACGCACAGCTTTGGCATCTCAATAACTTAATAGTCTGAGTTCTTAACATGTTCTGCTCATGAAAATTTTCAGTCATTTACTACATTCAAGTACTTACAGGTTCTAACATTGAAGAAATATTATTTTGCATTTCAGTTATAAAAAAACGCTTTTCTGCAAGCACAATATGCTCATTCGGTTTTAATCAAAACCAGAAGGGTTGATATTTGAAAATCATTAAGATATTCGCAAGGTACAAGCCTGAATTACTTGTACATCATATTACAGGAGCGACACCTATAGTTTTAAGATATCGTTCCGAATATGTTTTGTTTTGATAATTTAGGCAAGTTACTAATATGTCAGGAACTCAAAATAAACTTTAAATTCGCATGAATTATTATTATCGATAATTTCTACAGTATTTAATTAATTAACAAAATACTTAGATGACTTCTCTGTTCCACGTATCAAATAACGTTTTTGAATTTTGGAGGAAAAATTCTTCTTCTGTGATCACATTGAATTTTCTCACATTTTACTTGGGAATGCAGACGGCCTATGTAGGTAATAATTATTAAACAAAAATTTCCTCACTTCGTATTACATGTTATATGTTTTTAAATAGATCTTATGCTCCTAATCACAGAAGGATTTGGGCTGGGTATATTTATGGGCTAGGGGCAGGATGCGGAGGGAATCAGCAAGAGTTATGTTAAATGAGGATCAATTGGAAAAGAAAAGCACTATACTTTCGAATTCATCAATCATTCCACTAAGTATTGCAATATTAGTGTCTTCTAAAATATAATTATAACTTATAATTTCTTATAAATTTGATCGCTTGGATGAATAATTAGAAAATTTTTTGACAATTAAACCGTATGCACTCAAATATGTATTCGTGGAAGATAACGTAATTTCTCAAATGACATCTGTATTAATAAATGAGTTAGAAAAAAAAGGTTGTGAAATTGTAAATACCTGTTAGCATAGTGGTGTTTAATTTTCATTAATAGCCCAAAAATTATAATGAAATGAATTCTTACTAAAGAATGAATTTTATATTTGCCATATATTTTGCACTGTAACAACAAAAGTTCTAACTTTAACATATATTTAAGGCTATGATCCCAAGCACATTTTTGTAACTCACAATTCCGCTGGCTTTGATTTGCTAATTACCTCATTCAGCGTTGGCCAGCTCTTGGGGTGCATTATCTGCGGCTGTATCCATAGGTTCACCTCAAGACTTCGGCAGTTCAGACATATTCCATTAGTCATTCTGTTCTTTACGGTGTTTTTCGGTAGATTTACCATTTCAAGTAAAAAAATGTTCATCTTTGTTGGGATATTTGGTCGATTTGTTGTTGGGATGCTTTGTGGTGTTTTAAATCTCATTCGCATAGTGGTATCTACAATGATTCAAAATGAAGACATAAGAATTTCTTTGTTATGGTAGATGCAAAAATAATTACTAAAATATCCTTATGTTAACATATACATTGTATAATATGACTTTTGTTCTTAGTACCCGCAAACTGCAATTACCATAGGTTTGAAAGCCTTTTTAATGGAAAGCCATAATAATATATTTTATCAATAATTTTATTTGGGATAAGAAAATATTTTTCTGAAATTCATGAAAAAAAATATTCGGACCCATGTCTAGTGCCCTGCAGATATTTTAACATTTTGTATTTAGCGCTTATGCATCTATATGTACAACCCGAATGAAAAAACGCTCCCTATGTATTTTTCATATTATTTAATATAGATGTTAGTGTGCATTCCATATTTTAGCACAAAGCTTGAATATGCACTTCTTCATATAAATCATAATAAGCTTATACGATAAATTTAAGAGGTTGAACTTAGCGCCCTAGCCGTTTCCTATACTTTTGGAATGTCGTTCTCCGCTCTGCTTCCATTTCTTTTCACAGAGGCATCCTATATTTTCAACATAAGCGAAAGAAGTTTAGTCACTAAATTCACAATAGCTTATTACATCATCAATGTTGTTGGTGCACTAGTGTGGATTGCCCTGATGCTGTGGCTGAATGAATTCACTTCTTTTGGTAAATTAGTTTTCATATTTGTAGATTAATCTTGTGCTACTTTGTATTTTTTGGATTTGATAAATGCAAATTCTTTTAAATTCAATATGTGTATATGATAATTTCTCCCATTTGTGTGCTTATGGATGGTGCAGTGCAATAGGTATTATACATATTGACAAAGTTGTACTCAGATGTACATATACATACATTAATACATTCAAAATGTTACTCTACAATAAAATCTAGATAACTAATATAAAAAATTGACTGATACTTATTGTAGAATATTGATAATAATACAATTGAATTTTTAGGAATCCTTCAAATCCATTTATTTTATTAATAATATTGAAATTATTTAAATATGAAAAAAATTATAAATAAAACAATTCTTCTGAAGAAGCAACTATCATTTGGAAATTCTAATGAATCTAGCGCATGAAGTCAATGTTAATTGAAATATATTTTTATTTTATAAGTTATACCTAGTATATATATATATATATATATATATATATATG
>CABFPE010000143.1:813406-839415 GCA_900660155.1 Hofstenia miamia | reverse complement strand
TATATATATATATATATATATATATATATGGTTTCCACGTTTAGAATCTACCTATAAGATTTTTGATATCATTTCAATATATATTATCTGTAATAAGGTCTCTACGTGTGCACTAGGCTGCCTTGAAAAGATATTGATTCAAAATGTTTATTTTTAAAACACCAGCCAAACCACACAACATCAATTCCGTATTACTGTAGTATATAGTGTACCTTATCTTTTATATTTTTCATATATATATCTACATATGTATATATAAATATAAATGTATATATATATATATATATATATATATATATATATGAACAAAGTTGAATGAAGAATGAACGGCAACTCTGAATTAGTGGGCTTTCGAATATTTTACTTACAAGTAGGGAAACCAAAAGTAAATTATTTCAAAATTTTCAGTGTTTTGTAAACATTCAATTTATACAAATGGAGCAAAAAAACTCATATAAACCTCAGAAATGAAGTTATGAGGATAAAATTTGAATTTCGAGTTAAGTTTGTTAATGTCACTCTATATATTTATAAATAGATTTGTCAACTTTTGACCAATGATAGTAATTTGTTCAACAAATCTTAGTCATTTAAGGTTTGCAATGCATATAAATTAATTAATAATTTTCGAAATTGAAATTATATACACCTATATGTACATATATATATATATATATATATATATATATATAAAATTATTTTACAGGCTCATGACATGCATATGTAAGACTTTTGAGGTTTATGTATAACAATGGCGTATCGTCTTTATAAATTAAATGTGAGATTTTACATGCAGGTAGCTACATTAGTTAGCTTTATTAATATTCGATATTTTTCAGCAGATGAATACATTATTTAAAGATAAAATTTGAAAAATCTAAATTTTTCATTTTAGGAACAGTAGCATTAATCAAACCTCACTTTGAGAGGCTTTAGATGTGTAAATATATACATGTATTTAAAAAATATCCCACATTCGTATGGTTAGTTTTTCCAAACTTTGTTTTCGAGTTGAAAATATGAATTTTGTTTAATCTTATAACGTAAATAACCAAAAATATTTATAGCAGTTTAAAGTAGCACACGGAAGTGCATTGAAAAAAGTACAAATAATAATTATGCAATTGGAAACTTTTGTTCATTTTAAATTTCAAACTCAACATTGGAACGATGTTGTTCACTTTAAAACTTGGAAAATGTTAAAGAGAACTGCTTTAATCAATGATCCCCGCAACAAGAATAAGGCCAATCAACCAAGAATTTTGTTAAAATTTAATACATGCTGTACAGTAAAACTCTTAGTATATTTTTCCTAGAGAACACAATCTAAGTTATTACAATGTTATTTTATAGTCGTTATTTAAAGCCTCACACTTCATAATTTAATCAATTGTCGTATTTAGATAAAGAACAGGATGGACTTTTGGACAAAGAGCAAAACTGCATGCTTAAGGATTTTTGCAATCCAACCAATTGTCTATCAAATAAAATAACGATACTAAGCGGGTGTTTCATCAATATATCATGGTAAGTATATAACAGCAATCGGTTGAAAATTATCGTAAGTTTATGTGTAGACTAAATGTAAGATCTGTCTTCCACGCAGCAATATTGTTATCATCAAATGAACAATTTCATTTCAGTAAACTTACAGTATCATCTAAATATTTTTGGATACTTGATGTTCACATTGATTCAGCATAAATAGTTAAAGTTATTCTTACTAGCCCCGGGCTTTTTAGGTCCTTAGAAACCCTGGGCGGAGCACAAAGTGGTACACCTTTATAACTTTTGACATGATTGAGCTATTAACCTCAAATTTTGAGCAGAGTTACTTCAATCAATCTTTAACATGATTTTGAAAAAAAATTTCAAAAAATATTTTTCAGGTGATGACGTCACGAAATGTCTCAACAATTCCAGAAAATCACCAAAAATGGTTACTTGACAAAATATGATACTGATAAAGACTGGAACGTCTTTTTTTGGTTCTGCTTCCAAATTTTCCAAGAAAATATAACATATAATCAGAAAATACTAAGAAAAATGGTGTAACTATAAAAAAATCCTACCGGAAAGCGTTTATTTAGCATTAGTCAAAAATAGTGCGCAAAATCAATTTTTTCTATTTTTATGCGTACGTGACAACAACTTAGCGTAGAATTGATATTTTGATATTTCCATATTCTTGACATTGAGATTTCAACATGCTAAGTCTTCTTCTGTACAAATTGAGCGTCAGTGTCGCTTCTTACTATAACAACATGCATTGTTGGATTTTCATCATCGGAATTACAAAGAACAGTGGACATCTTACTTCCCGCGCTCAAGCTCAAACAACTAAGAGGTCTTTTAGACATGAAAGGTCTCACCAGACTCAACACAAGTTCCCAAGAAGTCTGAAATGAATATCAATCTTTCGGAAATTATTTCCGTTCTTTATGGCAAACAGTGACAGGGCATTACAGCGGATCGCGTCAAGAATGAAATACAAAAGAACCATTCTCCAGCGACGGGTCATGGCTTTTAAAGAATAGTTGGTCATCCTCATGTCCATGACATCAGTAACACCCTTAGTAAAGTCATAGAACGTAATAATGGCTGGCTTCTGCTTGGCGTCATCTTTGGTTATTCCCATCATTGTAGATAGCACCAAAACGTTACGCTTTCCTGTGGATTTGGATATGACGGTATAGGTGCATAATGCCATGTCACCATTCACCCTTCTCTTGCTCGCAGTGAATAGTGCTCTGGAACTAATTTCTTTCTTTTGCATTTTTCAATTCATCTGGTAATCCAAGGCGGTTTGATTGAAGCGTATCTATGGTAGATATGTTTTGCGATAAAAGGCATTTGGTTGTCAAAATTGATGTATACAAACGATCAGTTGAAATGTTCCGCTTTCATATACCGAACAGACATGGCATTTACCAGAGTTTTTACATAAGCTTCTGTGTCATTCAAATAATAGGGGCCATGTCCATTTTTAGGTTTTCCAGCAAAAGGAAGAATCTGATATGTAAATGGAATACGTGAATCATTCAATGACTTGTAGAGCAAACCGTACTTGGCCGGCTTGTTTGGGTTAAATTGCCTGAAACTAATCTGATGTCTCATGGCATAAAGTGTTTCATCAATTGAGAAAAATTCTGAAGATACAATAACACTTTTCATTTTCTCATTAAATAGAATTGGTAGTTCCCTTGCAGAAATAAGCTGATCTGGTTTCCAGTGGTCATGGTGTGTGTCAGGATCATTAAAGGATAACACGGAATGCAAAAAAGTAAAACGGTGCTTAGACATTGTACCACTGAACACAAGATTGCCAATAGTTTCAGAGAATAGCATTTTAACTTTGTGCATGGATTGTCCAAGAAGCCCTCTGGCATAAAGTAAGCCAATGGAAGCATGAAATTCAAAATTGATAAGCGGTCGAATGTAGGTGGTACTATCAGACCATAGATGATGCTCAGGTATGTTATCCTTTACATGCTCAATTTTACTGTTTGTGTGCCTTACAATAAGGTCAACCATTTCATCTGAAAATAAAGCATTGAATGCATCAGTCATAGAAACAATTCCAGAAGCATGCGGTAAAAGCCTCATCAACACATATTCATCTAGAATGTCACAAGATCTTTGTCGACCAACACTTTTTGGAGCCAAGTTAGTCCATAGAACTTTTTCTGTTTTTGGATTATTCTTTGGGTCCATGTAACCAGCTAGCATCTTAGCCTTCTTCTCATCATCAATGGAATGTATGTATGATATACCCGGGACTCTAAAGTAGACCACAAATAAAAGTCAAGTGAACTCAGGCCAGGTGATCTAGGAGGCCATGCATGACCAAAACCTCTGCCAATAACACGCTCCACTTGCAACTGTGTGTTGATGAAATCCCTGACTTGTTTGGAGTAGTGTGGTGGCACACCGTCATTCTGGAAAATAGCAGACTGCATTTTTCGTTTCTGTCTTAGTTGTGAAAACATATGGTCACGGAGCATACTGGTGTAATTATCCTGATTTACTTTACCCGGAAAGAAAAATCGTTTTAGAACATACTTTGCACTGAATGCCATCCACACACATAAATTTTCAGGGTGCGAGCCGTCTGTTATTACTTGCCGAGGGTTCTCAGACGCCCATATGGTACAATTATGACAGTTGACCATTCCATCCATAGAAAAATAGGCCTCATCTGACCAAAGCACATTATTGAGCAAATTAGCATTAGCTAAAATCCATTTTGCAAATTCGAGATGATGATGATAGTCTGATTCAGTGATAGTTTGATGCAAGGCAATTTTGTATGTCCGCATACCACATGCTTTAAGAATTCGACAAACACTTTTCTTTGGAATTGTAGTAGCTGCAGCAATAGAAGAAGAACTTGCATGGCCATGCACATTTGTATCTTGTAGAGTTTTCAGCGTGCTCATTACCATTGGTTTCCGGTCTTCTTGGACCAATGGTTTCCTGATTTAGCAGTACTGTGCAAGGATTTTGTCTTTTCAAATTTTCTTATCATGTTAGTGACAGCTGTAATAGAAAAAATGCCTTTGTGAAGGTGGTGTGCTGTTTTGTATGCACGTAATGCCGCTGTTGCACTGTCTGTAGTATAATTTTAATATTTCCAGTCTAGTGTCTAAATCCATGCTTAAAATTAAAAAGTACTGGAAAAATAACAAAATGGTTATGCATAACATAAATTCCTTTTATATAGTTATAAAATAACGAAATATTTCATCATCTTTTAAGTGATTGGTTGGATTTTTTAGTTAGTTTAAAAGTCAAGGTACTTTTGACACACCCTGTATATTATACGGAATGAAAAATATTTTGGTGCGCCAATACTACAGTCTGTCCCATAAGTTACAACGACTTCTATAAAAAGAAAACAAGGTAAAGAAAATATATATTTCAAAACTTTATTGTAACGATTACGTAATTTCTAACAATTATTCTAAGGAACATGTAAAAAATTAATCATAAGGATCAACTTGAAGGCCTCCTAGTTCAATACACAATCGCATTCGTCTGAACGTTCTGTTATTGATTTTTCGGAGAGCTTCAACTGGAAATCGCATAAATTCGTCTTATATAACGCCTTTTAGGTCTTCTTTGTTGTGTGCTTTTCTTGCTACGATTCTAGGCTTTAGCAGACCCCCTAACGCGTTATCACAGGACGAGAGGTCAAGACTACGTGCTGGCTAAGAAATCGGTCCAAATTTGCCAACCCATCGATCCTGAAAATATCTGTTAAGAAATTACGAGTTGCTATGGCGGTATGTGCTGGAGCACCATCTTGTTGGAAATGTGATGATAATAATATCTGTCTTGCTTGAAGAGCAGGAATAAATTCATCTCTTAACATCTGACATAGACATAGAATTATTATTAATAAAAATTCGTCGTAACTTATGGGACATTCTGTATATAGCAAGATATATGGAGTATAGAATAGTGGAGACTTATTCTACCCAGATAACAATTTAAGGGCTAAACAACGTTGTTTTTGGTTGTTTTATGTGTCAAAAACAACGTTGTTTTAACGTCGAAATGGTACCATTTCATTGGTCGAAACAACGTTGCTTCAACAACGTCACATTAGGTTGCTTTTTGGTTGTTTTTTATGAATGAAACAGCAACATTTTGAGGTTGTAACAACGTTGTTTTATGTTGTCACATGATTGTTTTAGCATTACTTTTATATGCAAAATAAAATTTTATATTAATAAACTGTTTAAACATTGCATTTTAAACAAACGCAAGCCCAACAAAGGACAGACCATTATCTATGAGATACTGTCAAGCATTTCAATACAAACATTTGTTAAAGATTTAAATGAATGTCTTGTATATAAATGATAACAATGAGCATAAAAATCTGCCAAATTTAACAAAAATTTAAAACTCTAAAATTAAGCACAATTTTGTAAGAGTACTTTCTTAAGTCGTGAAAAATCTCTTCAGCTCAATTATAACTAATGCTATTTAACTGTCAATATCAAGGTGTCCAAATATTCATGAATAAATTATTTTGAAAATTCACATATTTGGTATATTATAATTTTTCGCAAATTAAAAATTTTAAAAAAGGTTTTGCAAATCTTTTTTTTATAAAAGGATCTAGTAATAAAACTAGCAAAATGAGTTTTATTTGCACGCATCTGCTCACTGATTATTTTTTACTAAAGTTGTTATTAGGATGTTAGTGGTTGCTGCAACAACCAAAGTATGAAACAACTATAAACAACGTAAAAACAACCAAAATTGTTATCTGGGTAGAACTTGCTGTTTTCACTAAAAATTTGAGTTTGAAAATTAGATAATTTTGATTATTAATTCTTATTGAAAAGAATGTCATAGTTTTTCTAAGATGGTTCTCTGATTTACGCAGTTCTTACTACCGTATTTTTCCAACTAATCAATAATATTGCCTAAGGCATTGAAGGTATGAATTTAGGTGCATTGTATTCATTTCACGCAGTGCAGAGAGTGTGAGTCAATTTCTGTGGGTGAATTACAAAGCTTCTGTGTTTGAAAGTATCACTGTTCCATCAAATGTTGGACTCCTTGCTATGAATATTCTGAATATACTTGGGTATTACTTCCATCATTATTTGGAATTAAATTTAAAGTTACTGTTACTAATAATAGGTTTTTAGATACATGGTGGGCGGGATTCTCTTAATGTTCAAAAGTAGAACCTACATCCTAAGCATATCAATGCTTGCTTATGCGCTCTTTGAATTAATCGATATTCCATTCATCCCATCAGAATCCCAACCTAAGAATCTCACAGAAATTTCTAAATTCTGTCCTTACGATTGGTGTCAGCATCAAACAGAGATTCCCTTCATCCAATACATGATCACTTCCATTGCGCGGTCTTTCATTATTGCCATTATTTATGTCTTTATGACAACATTACATTGCAAGTAAGTATAGATGATGGCATCACTTTGCTGTAAATTTGGTTGACAAACCTATGGTACGCTAAAAAATTATTCGAGCTGAAATTCTGAAATAAACAAAAACGTGCTGATATTTTACCCACCTCCTTTTTTCTAATTAATTAACTAATGCAGCACATTTCTCTGCATTTACATTTGCTTTCCCATTATTCTAAATGTATATACCTAGATACCCGGAATTCTCACATATATCATTAAAATATGTCTTGCATCAGCTATCATTTTTCAAAAATATCAGTCTATCAAATGGCTTCAGAAAGCAGTTCTTCAAGTGAATCATATTTTTCTGACCCAATCCAATTTAAACAGCCTTCATCGAATATATATATATATATCATATTTTAATTGAATTAACTTATATTTTATGCAGGCCTGGAAATGTGTCAAACTTTTTGATTCGACCCAACATGTAGACACGACTCAGCTCGACCCGTCTTCCTAAATTTGACCCGATTTATCCATTTGAGCCGGATAGAAGGAATTACTCATTTTAGGAAATACTTGATATTTCTAAGACGAATTAAAAAACTAATGTTAACTAAATGAATTTAATAAAATGTTAGAACATTACATAATAGTAACGAATATCTCGAGACCATTCCTTGATCATTTATGAAACTAGCTTACAATTGAAAGAGATATCAATGTTTTATCATGATGAAAAGTATAACGGAGCAAGCTAAAAGCTGAATTAATGTGTTTTATGTAATGCAAGCTACTGATCAAGAAAGCTTAGTTGAATTTCAATTGACATTAGGTTAGAAGACAGCAACAGGTCCCCAAAATAAACAAAATTTTATGAATTTTCCCTCATATATATCTAGCCAGTAGAGGGAAAATCAAATGCTATGCATTTGTTGTCATATGACAAACCAGTTGGATGTAAGACGCCGTGCAATCGTTCAATGTGGCAAAAACCTATACTATAATTAATATCAATACCAACGTTATTTAATGATCTGCCATGACCCAATTAAAAGAAAAAAACGTTCGACCCTACCCGACAAAGTGGTAAATCCAACTTCAATTTTATAGTAAAAATTCATTAAGTTTGCTTCTTCATGAGGTGAAAATTGGCATAGAAAATTGACTTTTCTTTGAAAATTTCATTCGAAATAATCTCACAAATTAGAAATTTAAACTATGTTTTATGGAGACATTCATGCAAAATGTCTTAAAACAAATATATGGAAAAACTTTAGCATGGCCGTCTTAAAGACGGCCATGATTCTAGCTACATATTTGCAATTTATATTTCAAAATTTAGAGTCAGTAATTCAAAGCGAGCTTTACAAGAGACGTTATTCAGTTGCTGCGGGTGTGTTGGTCGTGGAATCGCTCCACTGATCACACTTTGGTTGGTTGAAACTGGCGGCCCTCTTTTGTTGTTCAGTGCTAACACTGTTTTTACACTCATCTCAACCGCTTTAGTGACTCTTGTAATAGTGTTTATGAAAATATTTGTTTAAGGCAAACTTGATATTATTAAATTTCATTTGCAAATAATTGTTGCATAGAGAGTGATATTTGAATTCGCATGTTCTATTATATTATTAACAACGCTAACATTTTGATTCTAATTAAAAGATTATTGGAAATTTTACATTATAAAGAATAATTTGTCAATATTCATTAAATAAAATTTGGATTAAGAAAAAATATAAACTGTATGTATAGATTTATATAAATATCAATGTTTTGTGTGATATCTGAAAGTTTTTTTAAGCACTGTCACATGAAACTAAAATCCCGGATGTAATGGCCACTATATATGTTTTAGAATTTCCAATAAAACTCCGATATGTATAGTATAATGCAATCCAAGCCTTGGTGATATTTGTACAAACTAGAGATGAGATTTGCACCCAGCCCTAGAGAATACCAGTGTTTTAATGTAACAGGACCACACTCGGATTATATTCACTCTAACCATTACTAAACATTTCCAAGTGACTGTTTTACCCTATTACTGATTGCTTAGTAATAGCACATTCTTAACAGTGGACTATCAAAATATAATTAACCAACCGGGCACAACATCAATTCAATTTTTTTGAAATTTAACATTTTTGTTCCTTGCTTTTGCCCAGATATAAGACCTGGAACAAATCTTAGCTTTGAGTAAGTTGACAATACCTTCAATTGCTGTGATTTCTCAATTACATTAGTTTGCGACCCTAAAGATATAGGAATAGAAAGCATCTTAAAAAGTTTAAAATGGGGCATATGCAGCAAAATATGCGATAGCCTTAGATAACAACGTTTTTAATTTTGCTAACATGGTTTCAGCAATCGATTATACTACTAAGTCAGCGATGTCAGGATGAAATCTGTCAAAAAGCCAGATGGCTTTGAAATGAAACCTCGGGTATTAAATTTCATTTGATATCATTTGTTAATATGTAGCATAAAACTACGAGTAGTATGTATTAAAAAAACTTTACAACCATTGATAAAACTGGATTGGATCCGGCCCGCGGGACGCCACTCGGCATTACCGCACTTAGGAAAGGTGCTGCTGATATTATTACAATTAAGTTAAAAAGTAGTCAGGTAGATTGTTAATATATTCCTAACTATTCTAGATTTGCGGAATATGCAATTTGTGATCACTTTTTGTTTGCAAAAAGTTGCAAATTCAAGATACATTAATATATTTGCAAATATGAATTGATTTTTCTAAAATGTATTCAAATGTCATACGCAGTTTTTAAACTTGTTAAAACTTGTTATGTAAAGGCGATCAAAGGGAATATTAACAAAGGAAAGAAATCTCGTAAAAAGCTGGAGCGATGCAATCAAATGATTATGCACCCAGAGAAATGCAAAGAGTTGACCACTGCATTATTTAAGAAGTGGAAGGATCCTGTTCCGATCAAAGTCGGAAATATGAACTTTAGCCAAGTCAAATCTGCCACTCTTTGGGAGGAGTTATTCAGTCCAACCTGAAATGGAATATGAACACAAATTACATTGTAACAAAAGCTTCGAAAAGAATTTTCTTTAAACGAGCGCTGAATAGACGTTGTAAGCCAGTTTCAGCTTGTCTGACAGTATATAAATCACTGATCAAATCTGTACTGAAATATTGCTGCGCAGTCTGGCACCACCAACAAACATCCACCGAAATCGAGGCAATTGAGCGTGTAAAGAAGCGAGTTTTGAGAATTTTCCTACCAGAAGTACAGCACACAGATGCATGTCAGATTCTACAGATTGAATCGCTGGTTATTCAGCGGGAAAACATTTGCCAGCAAATCAGGAATGCCAAATGGAATCACATCCACTTAATTATCTTATCCCCACACCCACATTCAGAGATCATAAAAAGCGGAATTCACAGCAAATACAAGTACCCGTTTTCTCGTCGGCACAGAACAGAGAAATCTTTTATCAAAAGAGAAACTTTACGGAAAAAAAATAGATACTGCTATACTTAACACTAGTGATTTTGTATATTGTATTTTCAACTTTTGGGTTGCAAAGAATACAATATAATATACGTTTTTACAAAAATATTATTTTCAGACTGAAAATTGAAAGTGGTAACGAGTCTTCGAACAATTTCATAAATTATTGAGTATAATATGATTGACTGCATTGCAAGTAGAGGTGTGCGCTGCTGTTTTTAATGTTATGCGGCGCCTAATGTGCTGAAGTGGTCGGGGGCGGATCAGCCGGCTAGATTGAATACAAGGTTACAATATTTTTGAGAAATATCAATTTTCATATACAAAAATTAAGTTCAGGAAATTGGTGGCTGAAAGCTTAAATTAGCGTTTGCTAATGTCAACCTGATCCATTTGAAAATCTTTCTAAGGCAGTATCAGGATCGGCAAATATTAGAACTACAAGTGGTGTAGATTAGGAAATTTAATTCTGTGCTTTTTTCAATAAAATAAGCCAACGCTTTACGAAACAAGGCATTTTTAATTGTAGTTCATTTTCTAATAAAATGAATATTTTGTAATACAATACACATAAACTACATGATTTGCATGCCAGCTTTTAGCAGTGGCGACGGCTAGGTAAGAAATTTAACGGTGGCAGCATTTCTACGGCTTCCGCACTCCTCTAATTATAAGTAGCCCATTTTACCCAGATTGATGTCAACGCGTTCCCAGTAAGGGTTTTCTCGTTATCCGGTTTTATCACCAATGAACCTGGATTTTGCTTAAGCAATGAAAACGTTAATATTTTGTGTTGCCTAGGGATTGAAAAAAATTATTTGAAGGCATTTCTTCGTTTAAATTTTCTTAGTTTTATTCAATATCCAATGAATTTTCTTGATAAAACAGGCAAGTATGGGTTGGCACTGCTGGGCAAAATTTTTACCAGTAAACGTTGCTTGGTAAAACATTAGAACACAACATATCATTTAACGTAAGAGATTGGACTACATTGCAATTGATATGTTAGTTTTGTTAATAAATCTATTTGCAAATTGCTAGCACTTTATGCAAGAACATTTCGCTACATTTAATTAAATGATTTTCATAAATGAAGTGTCTATTTTGAGAGATTGTAAGCATGGAGTTTATACAACAGATGTAAAGTTATGTACCACTCCTTTCATAAGTTATTGACTTTGTGCATTAGAAGATATTTTCTCAAAATTATTATTTTCTTGATATAAGTCTCTTTATATATTTAACTACAAATTATTTTCTTGACATTAAGAAGTAATATCTAAATGACTATTTCAAGAGATTAATCACTGAAGTGTAATATTTCAAAATGAAATTCTCTAGATTAATTTCATAAAATTTCAAGAAATTATTTTATTGAATACAGGAACTTTTTTTTATAAATTCATATACGCAATAAATGGTAGACATCGTTTTCGAAATGTGGCCAGCAATACAAATAATGTGAGAATGATAATTTATATATATATATATATATATATATATATATATATATAGGGTGGGGCAAAAGTAATCTTACCCAAATCATTAGTAAAAAGTATTAGCACTAGGTTTCAACTAGAATAGATATTTTGTTTATCTAGACTAATTATATTCCATCGTCTAAGAGCGTCATTACATTTTATAATCATAGATGGTTTATTAATCGAAAACTTTAATAACTGTGCATTGATTAATTGAATTGAAATGCCGTTCACAGTAGAGCAGAGCATCTTAATTCTTGAAGAATGGCTGAAAGAAAAGGATTCGCATAAAGTTCAGAATAAATTTAAGCAAATCTTTCCAAATGTAGCGGTACCTTCCAGACAGGCAATTATGAACTTGCTAAAAATTTCCATGAGACAGGAACGGTTCATGATGTTAAAAAGAGTGGCAGGCCTTTATCTGCATGTAGCATTGACAACCAAGAAAATGTACGAGTTTTCTATGATGAAAATGGGAGACACTTCGAGAATCATTTGTAATGTTTTTCTCATGTACTGTGTATTGAAACTTTTCATTAAGAATTGTTCAAATTTGTTACAGAATACTTTTCTCATGTATTGTGCATTAAAACTTTCTATTAAGAATTCTGTTTGGGTAAGGTTACTTTTGCCCCACCCTGTATATATATATATGTTAGGGCCCTGCGAGTACTCGAAATTCGAGTCGAGTTTGAGTCGAGTTCGAGTACTAGAACTCAACTCGATATTTGATTCAATTTCATCTATTTTTCGTCCATGATTACCTATAATGTCGAAGAATCCAACAAACTTTTATAATTTACCCGAAATTTTAAGTCTTCAGGCATGGTTTCTCTTATTTAGTTTCGCATGTTGTATCTTTTCCCTACATTTATATAAGGCAGCATAGTTATATATAGCTTAGCCTACCGAGAATAATAAGTCTAAATATAATTGTAACTCGACTCGAACTCGCGCCTAATACATGTATATATAGAAAAAATAGTTGTCTATACTATCGGTAGTCAATTTAAATGAATATTTCAATACAAATATGATTATTTGCTAAGCAATTTTCAATATTGTTGTACGTACATATCAATGACAGAGGCACAACCTATCCATACAATTAAAGAAGTAGAAGATGCTATTAAGACTTTAAATTCATACCTTGAAGTTATTAAGCAGAGTCAGCCTAAAAAGAAAAGGAAGCATTTATCTCTTTTCTTGAAACTAATATCGAGTTTCCTTTTGCTGATCAGCCTCATTGTCCAATGCATTGGTTTTGGAGTATTAGTATTAATCCATGGGAAAAAGCATGAAGAAAATGGGTGGTATTACTTTGGCATTGTAATGGTCATAATAATATACGTTGTCAATGTGTTACTGCTAGTGGCAACAGGTGTCAAGCTATTTACAGGATTTCTGCAACGTACAATTACGGCCTCGTTTGTGCTGCAAGCATATATCAGTGCGATCATGATATTTGGAGGAGTTTATACAGCAATCTATGTCTTAGATCATCACTCATTCCAGAATATGAATTCTGATGATGTCCCAGACATGTACATCAAAATGCTATATTTATCAATTGCCTTAGCTACACTTTGTGGATCATCACCGATTACTCCAGTGATTTGGTACAGTTTCTTAGCCTGTGCTGTACAAATGATATTAAGTTTTATATTTTTCTCAGTGATTCTCGGATTATATGTTGAGCATTGGAGATCAATGAGCCAAAATGCTTCTTACACAATTGATACAGAACGTCTTCATGAATACTATGTACAACAAAATTCACAACAAGGACTATTTAAAATCCCTGGATTTGATGATAAGGATTCTATTAGACTTTTAAGACCTCAGGTGAAGGGTTTTATTAAACAA
This sequence comes from Hofstenia miamia, assembly GCA_900660155.1. NCBI lineage: Eukaryota > Metazoa > Xenacoelomorpha > Acoela > Hofsteniidae > Hofstenia > Hofstenia miamia. Next base: position 825,681 of record CABFPE010000143.1, on the reverse strand, counting down.
TTGAAAAGTCAAATTTCGAATGCTGACGTTGCAACTGTCCGTGTTCCTGACCACGTAATTGAAATACCGGAATAAATTTAACAACCCATAATTTATTGTACAGTTGGAATAACTATGGTTTCATATTAATGAATGCCCAGGATAATAATAATAGATGTTTACGGCATGTTGTGCAAAGGTTGAAGATCATTACTAGTGCTATATAACACCGTCCTTTTAATTGCTGTTTAGTATATTTAAATATTTATGTTATCATTTTGAGTATAAATAATTTATTCAATTAGTTTCCGAAAGTTCTATATTTTAATTCACTAACAGATCATACAAAATTCACAAAAATTATCCAATTAAGGCAGACCTTGGAAAAATGAATTGCCTACATAGTTTTTTGAACAAGTAAAACAGACAATTACGGCAATAACAAAGAGTGAAACAAACGTTAAGTATGGTAAATTTAATGGGATTCCTCGACATTTTTTAAAGTACTTTTTGCATCCAATTACTCTTTAATACTTTTTCCATTAGGAATTTTTCAAAATCTGTATTATTTTAAACAAAAATTATTTAAACACTTATAACTCATGAACTAATATTTAAAATCTAAAACCACTGCTCCTTACTTCGCGAAAGAATTTGACTTTGCGCACGGCACGTATGAACAAGACACACACAGATTGAGTTCAGAAAACAAAATATTTTAGGATAGTTGTAGTTCCCATGAGCATTAGACGGCCTCATTATCTCAACACTAGGTATGGAAATAATTTGAATATTTTTACAAAAATCGGATTTCGCAATGAACAAAATTCTTATTTGCATGTAATTCAGGTATGCGAATATGTTTTAGCTCACATCTTCATAATGGCATGTGCGAACTCTACCCCATAGACGTGTCCATTTAAAAAGCGTTCAATATTGCTTAACAGGCTTAGACCAAATTGTTCAAAAATGTGGACAAATCGATTTGTTACTTAAAAGTAACACCCGTGGAAAAAGGGTTAATGGGAGCCTGAATACATATTCATAGCCTAAGTATCCCCAAATTCGAAGCAAAAAGTCTTAAGATTTCTATTGTAAAACTATTGTTTGTTACCGTACAAATGTCAAAACTAGCTAGGAACTGAAATATCTTTCGCAAAGTTTCATATTTTTATACCTTAATTAGGTTTATTGTAAAGACAAGTTTCTCATCAGTCATAAAAGTAAATATAGACTGCGTTGGAATCGAGGACAAATCAGGAAATACAGGTATCACTTAAATCTGTTAATTCAGTAACTTTAATTTTTATAACAGTTCGTTTACTATTTTAGTGTAGTATAATTTCTATTATGGATATAAATACCTGAACTTTTTTTGGATAAAAAATTAACTTTTTGTCTATTGATTGTTACTGGACAGATGTTACATATATGTTTGCGGGTTGGTGACATTATAAAATCCAATTTCACTAATAAACCAACTTATGTTCTATCAAAACACACCATTGTTTTAGATAATCAAGTTCACTCACAATATTATAACATTGTAGAGATCTAAATAAGTAAACTGGTAATTCAACTATACAATTATTAATTACCGTGAGGATTAAAATTAGTCATGTGTACCAATTTGTTTTTGCAATATTTTTATACGATTAATTTACTACAAATGCAATGCAAACTCACAAAGAACTGCTAAACAAAGTTCCATACATTTACTCGGAGTTGTCAAATTCTCCTTGAAGTTTGGCATCTTTCAAAAGTTTGTAAAACAGGTTGTCTTTTTCCTTAGCCAAAACACTTGGTTTGTCAAACTGCACCAGTTTTCCCTTATCTAACACCATGATTCTGTCATAGTCCAGAATTGTGTTCAAACGATGTGCTATTGTCAAAATTGTGCAACCAGAAAACTGTTCTCGGATGGTAGTCTAAAATGTGTACTTAAAATCAAAATGTAATTTAATATATCTTTGGATAATAAACAGATTTAGAAATATAGCAAACCTTAATCTAACTGCGTTTAGTAGTTCTTAGTTCATAAGTTTAAGCATGCACTGACTTTTAATAGCCCTGCACAAATTCTGCTGTTACAAAAATCGTCAAACCCTGAATAAAAATAAACGTAGGCCACAATTAAACATAGGATTACAAAAAATTATTTGTTAAAATGTTTTTATCGAAAGTATTATATATTTATGTAGGTCTACAAAGAAATATAATACATTAAAGGTTAAATTTCCTAATCATGGCATCTTTGCCTTAATAAGAAGTTTTTGCAATTGCATTAGAAAGTTTTTATAAATTTCTAAAGTATTGTAATGCATGTGAAGTTAACATTAACTATATTGATCAAGAAACTTTATATAATATAACCAGCAGATTTTATACTAACAAGCAATATCATCGGAATTAATACCTGTATGATGGAATCTGTTCGAACGTCTATAGCGGCTGTAGCTTCATCGAGAACAAGAATTTTGGACTTTCGCAGTAAAGCACGAGCCAAGCAAAAAAGTTGACGCTGACCAACACTAACATTCTTACCTCCTTCTTCAATGAGATGGGAAAGACCATCATCAAGACCTTCAACAAATTCCTTAAGCTGTGATTGTTCAAGAGCTCTCCAGATCTGTTCATCTGTATACTGATTAAAAGGATCTAAGTTAAATCTCACAGTATCGGCAAAAAGAACAGCATCTTGAGGTAGAATTGTCATCCGTGACCTCACAGTATTTAATCCAAGATTTTTTATATTTACACCATCAATACGAATTTCCCCATTACAAGCTTCGTAAAGACGAAATAAAGCTAAAGTTAAGGTACTTTTTCCTGAACCAGTCCTACCAATTATGCCAATCTTTTCCAGAGGTTGAATAGTGAAATTTATCTCATTAAGTACTATTTTCAGCTCATCTCTATACTTACAAGATAGCTCATCAAATCGTATTTCACCTTCTTCTGGCCAATCACAGTATGCTTCATCCTTCGGTAATACGTGTTCAGCNAAAACAGTTGTATAGTACAACTTATGCATATTTAATAAGAAATACTTTATCGCTAGTCAAATGAATATTAAAAATTCCGATCAAATGCTTTAAAGGTCCATGTCTTCTTAGACTTTATAAAATCCCTTACAATAAGATCACTAACAGTTTGGGTATTTGAGCAAGTTTATTTAAAATAATAATGTATTACGTAATATCCATATCGCTGACAATCAGGGAGATTAGCATACCATGACAGTCATACAATCACATATTAGTTTTCTATTTTTAATTTAATTGCATTGTTTAATAATGATTAATGATGTAGATTTTCAATTTGGATTAGCAAGCAATATAATCTGAAGTAGTAATACCTGTATGATAGAATCTGTTCGAACGTCTATTGCAGCTGTAGCTTCATCAAGAACAAGAATTTTGGACTTTCGCAGTAAAGCACGAGCCAAGCAAAAAAGTTGACGCTGACCAACACTAACATTCTTACCTCCTTCTTCAATGAGATGAGAAAGACCATCATCAAGACCTTCAACAAATTCCTTAAGCTGTGATTGTTCAAGAGCTCTATAGATCTGTTCATCTGTATACTGATTAAAAGGATCTAAGTTAAATCTCACAGTATCGGCAAAAAGAACAGCATCTTGAGGTAGAATTGTCATCCGTGACCTCACAGTATTTAATCCAAGATTTTTTATATTTACACCATCAATACGAATTTCCCCATTACAAGCTTCGTAAAGACGAAATAAAGCTAAAGTTAAGGTACTCTTTCCTGAACCAGTCCTACCAATTATGCCGATCTTTTCCAAAGGTTGAATAGTGAAATTTATTTCATTAAGTACTACTTTCAGCTCATCTCTATATTTACAAGAAAGTTGATCAAACTCTACTTGACCTGCCTCCGGCCAATCACGGTATGCTTCATCCTTCGGTAATACGTGTTCAGCCTCATTTTCAACTTCTGTGAATTCAACTATTCTTTCAATTGAAACAGAATTGGTTTCAATGTCACTGAAAGCTCTTACAACAAAGCCCAATATGGGAACTAACGATATTGCTCTTGATAAAACGAGCCCAAAAATACCAGCTGTAGAAGGATCTCTGTATATTACTGAAATCAATCCAACCACCAAAATTATAGTTGCCGCAAGAAATTCAATTCTTATTCCCAACCAACTTGCACAAGCAAATGATGCATAATTGTAAATGTTATTTTCATCCACTTTTGAATAATTTTCCGAAATGAATAGATCTGTTTTACGAAATGTTTTTATTGTTGTAACACCATCAAACAATTCGCTAAAGTTTGAATATATAGGGGATTTAGTTACGGATGAAAAACGTTTAACTTGTCGAGAAACCATTCCATAAAATCTTTGTACAGCTACAAAGAGAACTAAAAGACCAATTACTAAGAGAATCATATAAGCGTTTATGGTGCAGATAATTATCATTAACCATACCATGGTTACTAATATCCAAATTAACAATGGCACCATTAACAGAATTGTCTCATCAATAACATCTATATCTCTCGAAAATCGATTAATAATTAAGCCGATAGGTGTGATATCAAAGAATCTCATTGGTGCTTTGATTATACGATACAACAAAGTTCTGTGAAATATCGTAGAGGTATTAAAAGAACCCGCAGCAAGAAAAAATCCCTGCAAAATGAAGAACAGGGCTTGTAAAATTATTGCTCCTCCGTACTCAACAGCAAAAATAGTTTCAGATTTCGTGTAGTTCTTCCAATGTAAATCGGATTTCGGGTCAATTAGTAATGGGTCTGTCGTCCAAGATGAGAGAATCAATTGACCAACAGTTTGCAAAGTACCACCAGTTACTAAACAAAGAAAACACAAAAGTGCACTTGTTAATCCAAAAGCCTTTAAGTACTTAATAAATACACTCAGTTTAATGGTGCCCTTACTGATTTTTTCTTTCGAAATTTCCTGAGTTTCTTCTGGAATCTCCATTTCACTGCTAAAACTATGGCTAAAACTGCTCATGCTCTTGATGCTTTTTCTTCGCTGAAAGTCTATTGCAGGAGTCAGTGGCTTAGATTCTTCTTCGAGTTCTTCACTATGTGCAGCTTCTACAAATTCTGCGAAGGAAGGATCTTCCAGAAGTTCTTCATATTTCCCACAACAATGCATCTCACCATTAACCATAAAGATTACTTGATCAGCTTTAGATAAATAACTCAAATTATGCGTAATGAGGAATCTAGTTTTCTTTCTTAAGATTCCACTCTCAGAACTTAGCACATTTTCAAACAAATGTTTACCCACATGACTGTCAACAGCACTAAGTGGATCGTCAAGTAAATAAATATCAGCGTCATCATAAACGGCTCTAGCTAGACTTATTCTATGTTTCTGACCGCCACTGAGAGTGATTCCTTTTTCTCCAACAATGGTATTTTCACCTTCACTTAACATTTCAAGATCTGGTTTTAATGCACAGGCCTCAAGTACTTTCTTATAGCGCTTTCTACTGTATTCACTACGGAAAATAATGTTTTCTTTGATTGTACAGGTTTGAATCCAAGGATTTTGAGAAGTGTATGCCAAAGTACCATTAAAGCCAACAGAACCATGATGAATGCACATATCCCCCAACAGAGCACTCAGTAATGAAGATTTTCCAGAGCCTACTGCTCCAATAACGATATTTAGGGATTTTCGTTTAACCTCTAATGAAATGTTTTTCAGAATGGGCTTTTCGGTTGGACCATATGAAAGCGTAGCTTCTGTAAATTCAAGATCTATATCTTTCGTTGAACATCTTTGCTCTACATATACTTCTCGGTCTTCATAAGCGTAGAACTTTGCTAATCGTTTCAAACTAACATATGATATTATAGTATGAGCAACTAAAGTTGGCAACATGCGAACTGCACTATTTAAGACATTAAATAGAGATACTATTACAAAAGCAGTTGCAGCAGTAAGCCTTCCCTCGGTTATAAATATATAGGTTAAAAATATCACTAACAAACTTATTGCTGGTAGAGCCATAATAGATGAAAATGTGGCACCTTGAAGAAGCATGTAAAGTTTCAATAATCGAGACTCTTCATTTCGAATGACATTAATTTTATCTGCAAATGGAGTTTCCCAACCATACAATTTAACTGTTTTAATATTGGAAAATATTTCATTTAAGGCTTTAACCCTAGCGTCTTTTTTCACAAATTGTTTTCCTTGAATGTTTTTTCGAATCTTTGATAAAATGGTATTCAAAGGTATTGAAATTATTATTATCAATATACCAGTTAAAACTGGCCAGCCTATAAAATAATACATGAGAGCCATGCTTGTCACTGTTAAGAAGATCGATGAGGTATACAAATGGCTGAATGATATAACGAGGCATATTCTTTCAGCATCTATTCCCATGAAGTTGAGGATTTCTCCATTTGTTGTGCATTTTTTCTTATATGGTGCGATTCTTATAGTTTTGTCATAGAGAGATGTTATGATACCTGTTTTAAGAATCATTCCTGCTAGCTGACTGTAGTATGTTGTGGACTCAGTTAAAAGAGCCTTTATTATGCTAATGGAGAATAATACGATGACGTAAACGTATCCCTTCCATGAATCACCAGACGGTCCACTTACAAAATCTAAGAGAAGTTTTAAAAGAAGGGAAGTTGATAGTTCAAGAGTATCTACAAAAAACTTGATCATACTACTACGCATAAGAACAAGTCCATAGCATTTCCATATACAACCAAATAAATTCAGAAAAGGCCTTTTACTCAAGTGAGTAACATTTTTTCTTAGTAAAATTTTAAATTTTTTCGAAATTTTTTCAGCTTTGAATTTCGAGCTCAAATACCATAAATCATCAACTTCAAGATCCTTTTTGTTACCACGAAACATTAAGGCAGTTATCCAATGATAGGTAACAAATGAAATGAATGAGCATCTAATTTGAGGGCATGGCTTTATATATTTTTGTTTTTTCATAACAGGCTCACTCTTTAGCTTATCATTAAAGTTGCTTAGCAAGAACTGAGCAATGTATATACTAAATTCTGTATAAAAACTTACCATTTCAAATGATGTCGTATCCTCTTTTTCTATGATTTTTGAGTAAAATGGAATGATGCCAGATACAACCATCAACATCCAATATATTGTCAATATGTATGAATTACCCGTTCCATTCCGCCGTGCTACCTCACACACGATTATTGCAAGAATGAACGATACGCATTTGATGATTGGGGCAAGCAACAGACTGAGTGATGTATCAGCATCCCTGGCTGCAAGTGCCGTTGTAATGCTGGAAGCAATTAATAGAATGTTTAATAAGAGTTTTGGTACGTAGACATAACCTATTGATACTCTGATATTCAATGTATTCGATTGATTTGATAAATATTTCAAATATATAATAAATGACAACAATAAAAATATCGCTGGAATCCAAACCAACACGGTCTGCTTGAAGCATTCTGTGAAAGCCGGATAATCAGAATACCATGTTAAGGTTGTATTCCAAAACACGTCCGAACATAATGGTTTTGACGGCATATTTATTTTTTTGGATTTAATTGACAACAGTTAAGTATTTGATTAATAAAGGAAAAGGACATCCGATATCCGATGTTCAAATATTACTCCTAATTGTCAATAGAGTCGTGCACTGGTAGAACTCTTTCCTTAACTTTTATAATTTTTATAAATCAAAATGAAGTCTATCATATCGGCAGGAAAACCTCTTTATTCTTATAATTCACGGCTAGAACCCAAAACAGGAATTCATAAAATGTCGTTCAGTATATCTGATTTATATATCATTCGATTTGTAGTACGAAAATCATACAAATTTAAATGGTAGAAACATTACTGTGTTAATAGAATAAAATTTTAAAATAATTTAGCAAGCTTGAAAACTTGCATTCTACCTGCCTGCTGACTTGCACACTACTACATTTTTAATTAGTTTGGTCTATGTGACAACTGCTAAACTAGTTATTGCTCTTCTGTCATGGTGTCATTTTGGCCCATGCCCCGTCACTAATGCCATTTTCTTCGTAACACGTTTTACCACAGTGCTCGTTAAAAATATTGTCTGCAAATGTAATCGATTAAATATCCATATGAAATTCATTTAGAATTTTCTGATGAAATTACTTAAAATATTGTTGTTTTGATTTTTAACCACAGTAATGTTTTGATGCATTATTTCTTTTTATAATAATAAATACAAATAATATACTAATATTTAACTTGCGCATTTTTACAAAATGTATTCAAATGCGCATTTAAAATACATTTCAATTTCTCAGTGTTCTAATAAATTGACTGACTAAGTGTGAATTTTGACCATTTTTAAAAGATTCGGAATTATTGTAAGATCTAAAATTCTATTCTAATGAATTGAAAACGAAAACGATCTTTTACCATAACAAGTTTTAATTCTTGGAATGCTGAGGAGATATAAATCATTAAGTCTGTTGTGAAATTCATGACGGACAAAAGAAAGACGATTACTCATATATCTAGAAGCCAAGTTGTGTAATGTATACTGTTAAATACCATAATGGCGATTGTATAAGTAATACGAAATGTACTTGGTAGCCAATGTACAGATATTAAAGTAGTTGTAATATGGTGTTTGGTTTTTACGAGTACCGTCATTTTGGATTAATTGAAGTCTTCGTATTTGATAATCGGGTGGACAATAAAGAATACTGTTATTAAAATGTAACCTACAAGAAATCATAGATTGAACAATTATCTTAGTGTTTTCTAATGAAATAAATCTACGCATTAATTTGATATCGACAACATTTGCATATAGTGTTAATAAGTGTTTGAAATTTTCGAGATTCGTCCATTAGACAACTTAGATTTTTAATGATTGAACAGTATAAATCAAGAAATAATTTTTCAGTAATAGTATTTTTTAATTTTGCTTGTCGAATTAACATTAATTCCGTTTTTGATACTTTCATCTGTAAGTAAAACAGGTTTGGATATTGATTCAGGGAATCTAGCCATTTTGATGATTTTTTTCAATATTAAAAAATCTTGCTGATCTATAGTAAAAAATCTATAAAATTGTAAATCATCAGCATATAGGTGATATTGCCATAAATTTTGTAAACATAATTCTCCTAGAAAAGAATTGTAAAGAGTATAAAAGATTGGACCAAGAATACATCATTAAAAAAGACCAACAGATATAGGGAATGATATCTCTTGAAGAATTATTTTGATAAAAATCGCAAAGCTAAAAATGGTTACATTTTTAGAATTACTTAAGAATCAACCTGAAGCAAAAAAAATTTAATTTAGAGATATCTGAACATCTAATACATTGAGATATTTGTAAATTTTCAGGGTTTTGTGCGTAAACATGTGACACTTCAAATATAAGTGTAGATAATCGAAAAATCAATAGCATGCAACTATAATTTTGCAAGAATAATAATTTCGATATGCAATATAAANTCTCCTAGAAAAGAATTGTAAAGAGTATAAAAGATTGGACCAAGAATAGATCATTAAAAAAGACCAACAGATATAGGGAATGATATCTCTTGAAGAATTATTTTGATAAAAATCGCAAAGCTAAAAATGGTTACATTTTTAGAATTACTTAAGAATCAACCTGAAGCAAAAAAAATTTAATTTAGAGATATCTGAACATCTAATACATTGAGATATTTGTAAATTTTCAGGGTTTTGTGCGTAAACATGTGACACTTCAAATATAAGTGTAGATAATCGAAAAATCAATAGCATGCAACTATAATTTTGCAAGAATAATAATTTCGATATGCAATATAAATCAGAGTAGGAACCACAAAATGTACTCAGTAACCGATACAATCTGAGAAAATTGTAAAGTAAATTAGAGGGTGACTGACTCGAATTGACACGTTTACATGGAATGTTGAAACATCTCATAATTTCAGAAGTGAAATAAAAAACCATCTTCAAAATTTTTTATGATCCAAAAAATGCTAGCAAATTCCAAATCCACCATTTAAAATTGCAGTATGTTGTATGTGAAACATTATTTTATTTGTACACATTTTTTAAATTTATTAAGGTAACCCTATTCTATTTCCAGCGAAATTTGTACTTGAATTTAAAGCAAATTTGGAAGACTAAATAGTAACTTAGTATTAACCAATTACAGGATAGAGACCTGCAAATATTCGAAGTCAAATCTCAATTCGAATCTTTGTTGCATTGTCATTTGGATTTAACTCGAATCAGTGGATTCGAAAATTTGAATCCTGGTGCAGTGCGGAAAGGGTTCTAGACATTTTTGGAAAGGTGTGGGGTACTTTTGCTTTATCCCCCACTCAAATAATTGCAAAAATATGCTAGTTTATAAATATAATAATAATAGACCTAACCCAAACACCTTCCCTAACCTTAACATTAACCTAAACCATAATCCTAACCCTAAACTAAGTCAACTCACACATATTTCCTAACCCTAACCCAAACCATACCGCAAACATCATGCAGAAGGAACATGCAAATTTATTATTAACATCATTAAGTTTCAATATGAATTGTAAAATTATTATAATATACTACTATTAATAGGCTAATTGTAATTTTTGTTCAACCACGAGGCTTTTGTTTGCTTACAAAGCAATTACAAGATTTGGCAATGGGTTTTCCATCAAAACAAAGCCTTTTCCCTCACATCTGTTCACGTAGTTACTTTGTTTACATAAATCAGAATGAATATGTTTCTATTGAGTGATTCTGTCATAGTGAAGAACATAGTATAATATTAGGTTTATGGTTTGGTGTAACCGTGTAACACTAGGGTTAGGGTAGAACTTTGCTTAAATTTAGGGCTATGGTTAGGGATATGGTTAGAGTTAGGTTTGGAGTTAGAGTTATGGTTTGCGATATGGTTTGGGTTAGGTTTGAGGTTTAGGTTATAATCATTATGTTGATAAATTAGCTTATTTTTGCAATAATTTGAGTAAGGGGAGGGGCTTGGGAATAACACTAAAGTACCGGATGCTTAATTTTTTTAAACAAAAATAATTTCGCTGCTAACTATTTGTGTGAAGCGTATAAATCACATTTTCATTTGAATTTTATATTATAAAATAAACTGATAAGGTTTTCATGTAAGAAATTCCTTTTTTGAAAATAACTACTAACAACAGATGCTTTTTGAACTAGAAATTAATACGTAAGCTGCATTATATTTTGGATTCAAATGTGGGTTTGGATTCACAAATAGATTGAGTTAATATTCGGATTAGAGTTGAAAATAAATGCGTGGCCCTATTACAGAAATATACGAATATCAACATAACTAACTTTTGAAACCATTAGAACGACTTAAACTTATACTGCCTACCGTCCATTTTCAAGGACAAACGTTTTGCCATATTTAGAAAGAATTTTCTCCGGGCCTGTTAGCAAACTTAAAATTCTTAGGTCTTTAATATGTTGAAACTTTCTATTAAAGTGTGTTGAAAAGATTAACAATTTTTCGTTGGATATATTTTGAATAAATTTTTGAAAAATATTTAAATTGTCTGCATACGTCATCTCATATATTTATAAGGATTTGAGCCAATGAAAGCATCAAAGAAATTTTACTCTTTCCTGATATGTGCAAAGATATCTTAATTCCATTGAGTGCGTACCGTGCGCGAAGTCAGATGCCGCGGAGTCGAACACGAGAATCAAAGGTCTCTAAACATAAACTCCACTATATATATATTCATATATATATATACAGTCTTGTAAAAATATGAAATATGCCTACATTGATAGTTTTCTTCTAATTTTCTTTAGTTTGAATCTCTAACATTTTGATATCTATGGTTTAAGGCAGTATAGTCAATTATCATTATGATGATATTTATGGATTTTGAAATTCAAAACTTTGAATACTCTACTAGAATCTGTTAAAAATAAAAATGGATCGCACTATTGTGCAAATCATAGTAGAAATTGCGAACATTCGGGAGTTCTCTGCTGATACGCGGAGTTGCAGCTTTGTGCCATGTCGGTCATTCAGCGAAGGAGATTGCAGATCTGTTGTCAATATCACGTGCCTCTGCTTATTGGGTAGTTCCGAAAAAATTCAAAGGCACTGGAGCTGTTGGGAAGGAGAAGCGCACCGGTAGACCAAGGATAACCTCCGTGAGGACTGATAACATGATCAGAAGACTAATCATCCGTGATCCCTGTGCATCCTCTTCATTTATCCAAACACAACTGCCTCAAGAACGACATGTTGCATCAACAAGAACTATAAGACGTCGTTTGCACACCGAATTCA
>CABFPE010000143.1:763021-779462 GCA_900660155.1 Hofstenia miamia | reverse complement strand
GAGCATAATGCACAAAGTGCTGTGCAGGATGGAGTGCCGCTTTTTTGACTGACCACCAGAGCACTGAAAGAGTTCAGATCTGTCATCGATTGCTGCTGTTGTTAGACTCTTTATCTAACAAGTAACTCTGAGGTCATCACTGGTAATGATTGCTAGATTTCTATTTTAGCAAGCGATGTTTCACAGCAGGAAGCAAATGTTCAAAATTTTCTTCCACACACAAGCCATCATTTTATTAGATATTATTGTGCTTCTTTCTAGAGTAGTCGCCAATCAATGCACCCTAATATTTGAATACAACAATTACCGCATTCTCAAAACTTAATCCGGGTCCCAATTCCTTTTGCATGGCAGCACGCACACTGACATTTTTAATTGAACAACGTAATTACTTAAACACAAACCCTGCTCATCTGACCTTGCCCCCTTTTCACATTTGGTTGTTCCCAAAACTAAAAAGAGGAATTTCTGAAAAAATAAAAGTCATGCTGTCTTTCAATGTTCTTATTTAAATAATTTTAATTTTTTTGGTAAATTTTATTCTTCCTGGTGCAAAACCAAAGCAAACATTGAATTTTACATAAATGATAACATTATACATTATAACGGAGGATACGTGCTAGAACTGAATGGAAAGGTATTTGGAATACTTGATGTGCTCTCATTGTTTGCAACTCTATCAAAATGCCTATGAGTTAACGTGTGCCCATTTTTTCTGTAAAAAGTGCATTGACAATGATCTTAAGCAGAAAGAGGAAGTTAAATGTGTTGAATGCCCAGCTCTAAGCAACTATGAAGAAATAAAGCCCAACTTCCGAATAAATAAATTCATTCGTTTTCTAAGACCATCTCAAAGTGATCACTCTACTGAAATCACTTGCACTTGGTGTGACGATAATATTGAGCCTCATGAATTATACTTATGTACAGATTGTGAGGATTACTTTAGCTTAAATCATAGAAAAAGTAAGAAAACAAAATCTCACACTGTTTTTTCATTGCGTAATGAGCAAATACAATATTGTGAAGTACATAACAGAAAACTTGAATAATATTGCACTGAGGAAACCTGCAAAAAGACGTTATGGTCTATTGTGCACTTCCTTTACATGATAAACGAAATATACAAACAATTGAAAAACGAAAAGTAATATTAAAGGACGGCATTTCTGATATTGTTAACAAAATTAATTGCAAGAATTAAAATCGTGCATGACCTATTCAATAAATTTCAAGAAAGATATTAAAAAACAGTTTAATTATTTTGAATTGAAAATGAGGGAAAGGCGTGATTACATTGTGAATCAAGCAAATGAGGCATACGAAAGACAAACAAATCTAATTCTGAAAAGTAAATTCGACATCCTTAAGAAAATCAATGCAAGCATTGAAATGATTGAGGTCGCAGAAAGGAAGTTTTAAATGATCCTAAAGTATACAAATAAATATCTAAGTAAGAAATCATATCATGCCAATGATGAAATTCATCAAATAGCCAATGAAGTAACAAGAAATGTATTTAACCTCAAATTTATTATTGCGGAGGTTTCAAAATTACAATTATTTCCTTTGGAACGTGATGCAGTAGCTGTAAGAAAAACATTAGATTAGTACATTGGTAGTCTTCACTTAGGAATTATAAAAGAAATCGATAGAATCATTTCAAATGAGAAGAGCTTTCTATCTTATGAAGAAATTACTACGCCTAATGACTTATCACGTGATGGAAGAGATCCATCAAAAGTTTATATTTATGATATTTTGTATTCTAGAAAAGACGACGATATTTTTTCTTTAGAGTATACAAATGGTGGTCCACATTGTGTGGTAAAAACCCCAAAGAATAAAGAAAATAAAAAACATTTGGTGTCAGTTTTATGGAAATCATTTAGCATTATTACCCAACAACAATGTACTTGTCCTATTGTAATATTCTAACAGCTGATGAATTAATTGAAGTGGAAAAGGATTTAGCAAATTCAAAAGAATTTACCATTTCTTTTTGGGTTTCATTTCAAACTGAAAAAAATCCTTATTGCTGGATTGCATAATTATCTCTGAATATCTTTGATGTTGGCTGCCGACAATTATTGAGAAAAATAAAAGGAATCAAAGATGAAGATAACAAAGATTATGAAATATATATCAGCACCCTTTGAGACATCATAACAACAGCATATAGAAATTTTTAGGTCCAACAGGTCATTGCAACCTATAACAAGTTTCAGTTTCGACTTGAAGCCATAGCTGCCTCAAAGGTGGCAACATCAAATCATTTGAAATCCACTTGCTTACTCTTAATATATTCTCAATTTTGTTAACCATAAAACAATTCATTGTAAAATCATATGATATAATTGAAAATATTAACTACAGATGAAGCAAAATCTCAAAATAGAAAAATGCGGATACCAAAGTTTTTAAGAAACATTTTTTTAAATTGTAGATTTTACAAAGCACCTCGACCTAACTCAAGCTGCAGGACGACCTAACCTACTTCCACCTATGATCCCTCCATTTGTATTTCGAATGAAATTCAAAACGCATACTGTCGCATTCAGAAATTTATTAATGAAAGCCAATCAAAAATGATCTTAAAATCGTTGGAAAAGCATAATAGTATCCGTATTTATTCGTTGAAAATAATTAGAAAAAGCTTCTACAAAGACTTTTATTTTATCACTAATATATCTAAAACAGATTCATATGGAATAGATCTTAGTTATTTATCAAAAAAATTGCAAGCGCAACAACATAAATGCATAAATTTTTAGTTGTCATAATACGATCTAACAGCCTTAACATCAATAACTATTGCCTGCTTTTGATTTAAATGTCTGCTTTTTAATTAATCCACCTTGCGTAAAACTACATTAATTGAAATTCACCAATTTGTCTCTAAAATCTTCATGATTTTTTTAATCCTTGTTTTGAGCGACATGTATTAAAAAGGCAGACGATTTAATGGGTGCACGGATCTTCAATAGTACAATTTGTTTTGAAAAACTTCTAAAAAAGTCCTTTAAATTATGATTTACATCTCTTGGTTCACTAAGAACATTTATAGAGGTTTTCAAATGAATCATTTATAAAAAAATTTTGAAATGTCTTCGATTTTCTACAAATTTTGCTTTCAAAGATAATGTGATTTGAACTTCTAAGATTGAACAAGGTTCAGTCTTAAATTATACAAAATTATAGATTTTAAAATCAAATTTATTGTTTAGAGAGCTTATTAAAAAGAAAAAGATCAAAAAGTTGTCGTTTAAGAGATAATCAAAATATTTAATAGAATTAAACTGGACTTGTAATTTTCTTCTTGTATCATCCAACGAGAACATCTTTGAAAATTTTCTAAGCGATTTAAATCACTTTTACTTGCATACCAAATAGGGGAAGCACGAAAAAGAGCTGGTAAAAGCAATGATTTATAGAGATTGTTTTATATTTTGGAGTTAGTATTGAATGGTATAGTTCTTATGATAGAAATAAAAGACTTGTAACATGATTTCAATTTCGTTATACATGTATGTTCACAACAAGAATAATAACGCCAAGACCTTGAACAGAAGATGAAGAAACTAATCTTACATCATTACTTAGCTCAATAGTAGTTTCTGGAGACATTATAGTAAATAGTTGAAATTCATCAAAGTTAAATTCTATTCTGTTTTCTTTTGCCCACAACAAAAACAAATTTAGATCTTAGCGGAAATCGGTGTTGTTTTGACCTACTATCTTTGTATCATCATAGAAGCGGTATTTCATCAATACATTGATCAGGTAAATCACCAATAAAGGAAATACAAAGCAGAGGTCCAAGTACAGATCTCTGTGCCACACCATTAGTAACTAGAAACAATTCAGATTTCGTGTTGTTTACAATAACCTGTTGAGTATGATGCAATTAAATTTAGAAAATTATGTGGAACATTCAATCTGCTCAGCTTATCTAAAAGGAGTCCATGTGGACTCCTTTATTAAAGTCAAGATATAATATCATACATGACTTATTTTCATCAAAATCATAGTATAATCGCTTCCTTAAAAAAAAGTTGAGTAGCTGTTGAACATTTTCTAACAAATCCAAATTGAGAATGTATTAGTCATTCTCTTTATTATTGNATTATTGGAAAAAGTGTATCGAATATAATACGTTCAAATAGTAATGATATTTTACATTAAATGCTAATAGGATGATAATTTTATATATTTTACAACAATCAACCACCACCATAATCATAGGTGCCCAGTAAACTCAAACTTGCCAAAATTGCAAAGTTTTGTAGGTATCTTATTAAAACTTTGCAAATACTTGTATTTAGGAAATATCTGATTAAACTTTGCAAATACTTAATAAATATTTGGTAAGTTTGGTAAGTTTTGCAAGTAGGAAATACATGGTGGACCATAAGTTTGTATACAGTTAATACAAACATTTAAATAACAAGAAATAGTGAATTAAACACAGCATAAACAACAAAAAACAAACAGTATTATTCTAACCCATCAGCGGACAGTAAACATTATTAATGTGTTGTATTCAGACAGTTCATTCACCTTTTGTTTCAGTTATTCTTCATAAAATGCAGTCAAGATTAAATTTCGAGCAGCGCAAATGTGCAATCAAATTATGGTGGAAGCATGAGAATGCAGCAACCGTCATTAGCAACTGGCCAGAAGACATGGGCAGGGCANTTAATACAAACGTAGAAATACTCGATCATATTCTGTGGACTGATGAAGCCACCTTTAAACTATCAGGACATGTTAACCGCCATAATTGTTTATTGGGATACTACCAACAAACATGTTACAATTGAGACTCAACTCAATCAACCAGGTGTTACAGTTTGGGGAGGAATTTCATCCGATGGCTTGGTAGGACCAATATTCTTTCATACTACTGTGAATGGACAAAATTATTTGGATGCTCTTAAGACCATCATTACCACACTAGAACAGCGTCCTGATTTCAATGAAATGTACTTCATGCAAGATGGAGCCCCGCCCCATTACGCGACAATTGTGCGTACATTTCTTGATGAGCAATTTCCTTCACGCTGGTTCGGAAGACGTGGTTCGATTGAGTGGCCTCCTAGATCGCCTGATCTCACACCGATGGACTACTTTCTATGGGGTGTTGTCAAAGATGTCTATGGCAGAAAGCCTACATCTGTTCCGGAAATGAAACAATACATAACTGATTCATTCAATTGTATCACGGAAAACAAAGAGCTGTGTTCCAAGGTATGTCGTGGTGTTGAACATCGTCTTGAAAAATGCGTTACCAATGAAGGAAAGCAATTTGAACATTTGTCTTAATCTTTGAATACATACTGTTTGTTTTTTATGTTTTTTTTGTTGTTTATGCTGTGCTTAATTCACTATTTCTTGTTATTTAAATGTTTGTATTAACTGTATACAAACTTATGGGCCACCTTGTATATATATTTGCGGGCAGTTAGAAAATTCTTTTGATATTTATTTGCTGACACTAAAGATTTCCAAAGTATTGCCGTGATTTTCTCTTGCTGGATAATTAAAATAAGCATTAAAAGGATGGATTCATCACGCAAGGTTTTGCGAACACATGGCTGAAATTGTTTCTGCGCTATCTTACAATGATTCACTATTAAGTTATCTTCAACTTATCAAGAAGATAAAAGCAAAAATTTAAAAATCAAGCACCTTATTCGATACTATCCAACTCGTCTAGAATTTTCAATATTGCAATTACCTTGGTTGCAAATATTTGGAATTGTCTGTGTGATTTTATTTTATTTTTACATATTGTTTGCAAAGTACAACTTGGTGAAAATTCAAAGAATGCGAATTAGCTAATAATGTAATTGCATAGAAAGAGAAAACCATTTATTGAGGACTAAATTATTTCACTTACATCCCTCTCGTTATTAAAATAGAAAGCTTTTTTGATTTAAAATGTTCTTTTTATTCAAATATAATTTGACGTGTTGTAAATTGGTACTGGAAACAAATGATGCATTTACTAAATGTTTCAAATCGTTATTATATCATAAATCTTCGATAACTTCGATTAGTTTTGCGCTCCAATTTTGATTAAATGTTGAGCAGACTGAAGCCGAAAGTTATTGCAATTTGAATTTTGAATTTTTTGAATGAAATTTATATAACAAATTACATGAAATTTAAAATTTACCACATACTGGCAGTTCAATAAAACTCAGACCATTGTCTGTAAACTTAGTAATTTGATCATTAAATTTATTCATGAATTATATCTTTAACTAGAAAAGTACATTTCAAAGTGTTATTCATTTGTAATCACTAACAAAAGTTATCTAGGTATTTGTAGGCACTCAAAATTCTGCATATCTAGAGAATATAATTATAAAATTATGCATATTATGCTTACCATATCGATTATGTATATACACACATATATATATATATATATATATATGTATGTGTGTATATGTGTGTGTGTGTTTGTGTGTGTAGTTACTTATGCAAAGCTCAAGTGATATTAAAATCGCATTACTTTAAATACAAATATTATCTTTAAATATTTTACTTCGAAATGTTCCATAACTACATTATCTATTTGTCTTATTTGTTTTGATTGTAATTTACTTGCTGGTATTTGTCAAATGATAGTCTTTCACAATGGAAAAAGTGATGTTTTGAATTAGGTAAATTATTTCGCTCGCAATAATCTAGCGCGGGGATGCAGTTTGTGATCGGATTTAGATCGATTCACAATACCCCTTAGTTGTCTATTGAGTGTTCTAACGGAGTCAGCAAAATCATCATTATTAAACTCATCGAAATTGTTGGTATCACTATATAAATTGCTTGGATTAATGTTTCTCCAATGATCAAGATATTGACCAAGAATAGCGGAAAAGTACATAAAGCTTAAAACCATTTGAATACCACAGAAAGGAAGTGAATACCACCTATCAGGAGTAACAGGTGATGAACCGCATAATGTTGACAAAGCAATTGACAGGTACAACATTTTCTCATAAATGTAAATTGTAGGTACTTTATCATTTCCAGCAGTTGCATCCACAAAAGCATCAGAATCTAGTACCCAAGTCGCCGTGTAGAGTCCTGCAAATACGAGTAAGGTGCTAAGGTATGACTGAAGTAAGAATGACATTGTAGCAGTATGATGCATATACTGCTTAGCCAACTTAATATCTGTGATTATTAATAAAAATAAGTTCAAAATGAAAATAAATAAGACAAAGCCCACACACACATAGTAGCCGACAGTTGATTCAACTGGAAGGGATTCCATGAGTGCAAGTACTCCAACACCAATGCTTTGCACTACAAAAACTATAAGAACAAGAAATCTAACAATGACTTTTGGAATTCTTGGTAGTTTTTTAGGACTACGTCTTCGTTCATCTTCTTTAATTTGTTCCAGATATTCATTTAATGTCTTAATCGCTTCTTGTAGATCACGAATTGGAAGTCTAGGTGTTAAAGGAATATTTTGCATCTAAAATGGATTTGTTTATTAGTCATACTTTTGAATTAGGAAGTTCAATACTTGTCATAGCAAAAGTGTTTGCTTACTTGTTGACTTTCAACAGTAAAATAGTGCTTAAATTCCTATTATTTCAACATCCTAAATATTATTGAGTGGTCAGTTAGATCAAATGGTTGATTACATCATTAGAAAGAAATTTAGCATCAAAATAAATTTCTAGTTCACTGTGGGTTCAAAAACCAATATCCAACTATGTGATTGAAATCGGCAGAATACATACGTGATTCTCGAAAAGTTAGTTAATCAAATATGAATGAGCAGTGCAATGTTAATGTGTCATAGTTCAATGTTGCACAGAACACGAATAGATTATAACACAAATATTCAGTGCAACAAACTTATATTTATTGCACAATTACAAATCTTAGCATCATTCACAATTAAAAATTTTTATTTTGCTTCTAATTTTTATTAATAATGTTGAAATTCTCTTAGAGTTTGACCACATGTAAATAGCGTATCCTTCAATGCATTTCTTTATTTTGCGATCTACACCTCTAAGAATCGCATTGAATATAAATATTGATAATTGATTTTTCCATGTGGAGAAATTTAATAAATTTTGAAATTTGCTGTTGTGGCTATGAAAACTAAGAACAAAAATCAAATGATGTATGAAGTCGATTTTTCAATTTTTTGTTTGCAAATTTAAGCTGATCTTAATTTTCTAGTTAATAACAAACTTTTTCAATTTTTTTGTAAGATAATACTATAAATTTTACACTCGTATGAATAATAATTGTGCGCAAATAGTGCTCAATTATGCAAGTTAATCTTTAGAAAAGAAATAATATTTTATTTTCAATCATAAAAAAACAAAATCAATATATATATATATATACATGTATATATAAACTTGTTGAAATATTTGAAGCATTCGGGCAAATAGTTTGTTTTCTATTATATTCTTCAATATCTGAATTTTTCTATTTCACTAGCTTTGTAATTTCACATTTGTCAAAAGCTTTTCAAACTTTAAAATAGTTGTTTTATGTATATTTGGCTTCTGCAACTAATCTTTGATGATTTTAATTATTTGAACCCATTTGCAAACTTTCGATATGTCACCTCGGTATATTATTTTTGCTTAGGCATGTTTTCAATAGCTATCTTTTGTAAAACTCTTGCGATTTATTACTTGATTTTACCGTAGTAATTTTTCATGCCTCGAATTTAGGTTTGTAATATTTATATGATCTCTTGACAGTTTAATTTTCTTCTGAGTGTTAATATTTGCGGTTAATCGGGATTGCTCCACACACTAGGAACGTCGTTATATGCCATGCCATTATATATTATCTTTTGAGTAGCTTTTCAGCAAAATATTTGCATTATGTTATTGCATAAAGTTAGTCTCTAATAACAGTTGGTTGAGAATTAGTTTTGATTTTGTACATCATCCTGTTTGGGTAATGTCCAATCATGGAGTTTACTTCTTATTTGATCCTGGTGTTCATCCAATTCTAAGATCATTGTAAACAAAAACTCGAGGGAATGATTTGTCCCACTAAAATGCATTATTGGGATTAATGAGTTTAGCTTGATAAGTAATCTATATGAAAGATATTTTTGTCGTAATTGTCTTTAAGCTGGTCTTATCTTGGAATAATTATGTTTTGAATTCAGAGAATTTAATTTTAATGAATGCATTCATCAAATTGACCTCTTAACTCTTTCGTAATGCTAAATGAGTGATTTTCTGGAGAATTTAGTTGGAAAAAGTAGATCTAAGTTTCGTATTCATGGAATATTGCTGAAATTGTACCGATAAGGTATATATAGTTTTGCTATTTGTTTCATCTTCCTTCTCTAAAATTCCACGAAAATTACGGGAATTTGCGACTTTTTCAATCTTTAGTTAACTTTTATAAAATGAAAATGTGCTGCTCATTCTTGATTCTAGTACATTCAAATTAGAGAGTGACAGCGGGTACCCGATTAAGCCAGCGCCGATTTCGGGTTTTGGGTCTTGTCGGTTTTGGTTACAAAGCATAGATTAACTAACACAAAAGATAAGGATGTTATCTACTACTCCATGTGAAAAAGATCTATGACGTTAATAATAGGCTATGTTTACCTTATTAGAAAATGATCCGAGACGTGAGTATTATGAATCAAAATCTACTTTTCTAGCCAGGTTCAGGTAGTGAATATTCTGATAGGGTCAGGCTCGAGTTCATGATATTGTCACTCTCTAGATAAAAAATGTTTAGAATAGCAATCAATACATAGACTAAAGCAGAATCATCTTAATTATAGAGAATAGATCCGATCTTTTTGTAGTTTTATCATTTTTCTCCTTCAACCAATTAGTTAACAAGAAAAATTTTGAAACAATTTTTGTCAAGAAAACAAAGTCTTTGTAAATGTTGAATTAAGAAATAAACTACAAAATGTGAAATTCAGAAATTATTTTAAATATTGATATTCTTTTCTGTCATTTTTCTTATCCAATTTGATCAAGATCTCCAGAATGACAGCAAAAACGAATCCTGTAATGCAGAGAACACCATACGTATCAAAAATTAGAACGTAGGATTTAAGCAGCTGGTAAAAGTAACCACTTGCAGCAATAAAAAAGAGCGAAAAGATTCCATCTACTAATAACAACACTGCTAAACCAACATCACGGTTCCGAGGACAGCAGTCTTTTACCAGAATAAAATCTGTTGTGCTAAACATTTAATTGATTGTCTTATTCGAAAAATTTTAGTCAAATTTACATAAATAGGCAAAAATTGAAATCCACAAGTGAATAATAAAACACTAAACATACCTGAAAATTCCCCCACAGGCTCCAATAATTAACATGTAAGCGCTATGAGCTGTTACTCCAGAAATCCAGTTACTGATAATTGAAGAAATCCCAATGATTAGCTTTGAAATCATGCTAAGTCTTATTGGACTAATAATGCCCATGTCATTCGTCATTCCAACGCTCATTCGACTCACAATTTGAATTGCACCATTGACCATTAAGCTTGTTGCACCGCCTTTTAAGCTGTATCCTAAATTCAATTCTGAAATAAAAAACATTGCCAGCATGATAGTTACTCCCGATTACCTCAACTGTAAACAAATACATGAGATCTTCACTTTTTCTATATACATCTGCCTCGTAATAAGGGAATATTTTGCATGTACTATTGAATATTCATTCTAGATATTTCTAACATTCTTTATAATATAATTTATACCAGTAGTAGTGCCATTTGTTAGCTTCGAATCCCACGATCTTCCCCATTTTTAAGAACACATTAATAACTCCTTCCACAGATATTTATGAATTTTGCACTGAATTAGACTTAACGTTTTAGCTGCCACTAATATTCATGTTAAGATTTTTAAGGCTTTACATGTTGAAATAATGTAAATACATATCATAGTATTATGCAGTATTAAAAATTGATATTTTTAATTGTCTATGAATTTTTTTTGCATGTGAACAACATGGAAACTTTGGTGGCTTTCACAGCAAACTTATTGCATTTTTCAAAGAATAAATAATATAAATTTGCATCTTTTAATTCTTAATTTATTAGTTAAATATAAGAATAAACTTATATTTTAAATGATATTATTCCAAATAAATAAGATGAAGAGTAGTTTAACAGCTAATGCACTTGATTTGGAAGTTTTTTGCATAAAACACAGTTTCCTTGTGTAGATTTTCTTTTGATGAGATCCAAGCAATGATATCTAACACTTGTTGGAATATGAAAGCAATGGCCTCCTAATAATTTTAATTGAGTTTTATTACGGCTAATTCTAAAGAAATTTCAATGAGAAATTCAAGGTAAGGAAAATATATTAACTTTAAGACCAGGGCTTGATGAATTTACCTAAGCCAAACCATTTTTAGTCATCACAATTTCATCGCTTTAGCAAAGTAATGATCTGCGAATAGTGTTATAATATATATATATATATATATATATATATGTATCCATTTTCTTCGTTTGGATGTAATTTCCGCATAAACGTAAAGAAAATTTATAGTTTCTTAATTAATCTCACATAGTTTCATCTCATACTGTATGTACTTAAGTTAGAAGGCAAACTTTATTTATATGTTTGATGTATTGAGTTATTCCAATTCTATTTAGCATTTAAAACCATAATTACCGAGTGTTTCCATACGATATGGTTGATGTTCCATGATTGAATTAAATGATGCCTCGCCTAACATCCAAGATACAAGAAGCGCTGCAAATTTTACGTTACAAATACTCGCTCTAAGGTTTCCACAAATAGAATTTACTTTTACAGACTCCATTGTTAGTGTATAATAGTTCATATTTGTATCCAAAGAATCACTTTTTATCGATCCGGTTAACATTGGAGAGCCCTCTTCGATACCTAAAAAATACTATTATAATCCTAATCATTGAGGAATTACTATTATGATTTCAATCAACCACAGGGCCGGCTTTAGCTTGCGCGGGGTCCGGGGCAAAATATGACATATAGGAAAATTTAGTAAGTAATTATAACAAATTCCTATCATATTATAATGTGGATTTCGTATTTTCTTGCTGGGAAATTACATAGCTTCGAAATATATATCATTTTTGCTCGACACTATAATTATAGATCCCAACAGTTTAATATATTGGTTCTAAATCAAAGAAGTAATTTCAGTAAGTTGCATACATTGCAGTTTGAGGAGATTACAATCATATTAAGAATTTTATAGATTTTAGAAAATATATTAATCCTTTAGTATTTTAAAGTATCCTTAAGCCACTTTAATGAAATTAAGTGTTTTTGAAACAATATTGAACCAAAAGGTTTCCTTATGACACCCTTTAAAGCAAATTAGGTTTTGGAAACCCNAGTGAATAATAAAACACTAAACATACCTGAAAATTCCCCCACAGGCTCCAATAATTAACATGTAAGCGCTATGAGCTGTTACTCCAGAAATCCAGTTACTGATAATTGAAGAAATCCCAATGATTAGCTTTGAAATCATGCTAAGTCTTATTGGACTAATAATGCCCATGTCATTCGTCATTCCAACGCTCATTCGACTCACAATTTGAATTGCACCATTGACCATTAAGCTTGTTGCACCGCCTTTTAAGCTGTATCCTAAATTCAATTCTGAAATAAAAAACATTGCCAGCATGATAGTTACTCCCGATTACCTCAACTGTAAACAAATACATGAGATCTTCACTTTTTCTATATACATCTGCCTCGTAATAAGGGAATATTTTGCATGTACTATTGAATATTCATTCTAGATATTTCTAACATTCTTTATAATATAATTTATACCAGTAGTAGTGCCATTTGTTAGCTTCGAATCCCACGATCTTCCCCATTTTTAAGAACACATTAATAACTCCTTCCACAGATATTTATGAATTTTGCACTGAATTAGACTTAACGTTTTAGCTGCCACTAATATTCATGTTAAGATTTTTAAGGCTTTACATGTTGAAATAATGTAAATACATATCATAGTATTATGCAGTATTAAAAATTGATATTTTTAATTGTCTATGAATTTTTTTTGCATGTGAACAACATGGAAACTTTGGTGGCTTTCACAGCAAACTTATTGCATTTTTCAAAGAATAAATAATATAAATTTGCATCTTTTAATTCTTAATTTATTAGTTAAATATAAGAATAAACTTATATTTTAAATGATATTATTCCAAATAAATAAGATGAAGAGTAGTTTAACAGCTAATGCACTTGATTTGGAAGTTTTTTGCATAAAACACAGTTTCCTTGTGTAGATTTTCTTTTGATGAGATCCAAGCAATGATATCTAACACTTGTTGGAATATGAAAGCAATGGCCTCCTAATAATTTTAATTGAGTTTTATTACGGCTAATTCTAAAGAAATTTCAATGAGAAATTCAAGGTAAGGAAAATATATTAACTTTAAGACCAGGGCTTGATGAATTTACCTAAGCCAAACCATTTTTAGTCATCACAATTTCATCGCTTTAGCAAAGTAATGATCTGCGAATAGTGTTATAATATATATATATATATATATATATATATGTATCCATTTTCTTCGTTTGGATGTAATTTCCGCATAAACGTAAAGAAAATTTATAGTTTCTTAATTAATCTCACATAGTTTCATCTCATACTGTATGTACTTAAGTTAGAAGGCAAACTTTATTTATATGTTTGATGTATTGAGTTATTCCAATTCTATTTAGCATTTAAAACCATAATTACCGAGTGTTTCCATACGATATGGTTGATGTTCCATGATTGAATTAAATGATGCCTCGCCTAACATCCAAGATACAAGAAGCGCTGCAAATTTTACGTTACAAATACTCGCTCTAAGGTTTCCACAAATAGAATTTACTTTTACAGACTCCATTGTTAGTGTATAATAGTTCATATTTGTATCCAAAGAATCACTTTTTATCGATCCGGTTAACATTGGAGAGCCCTCTTCGATACCTAAAAAATACTATTATAATCCTAATCATTGAGGAATTACTATTATGATTTCAATCAACCACAGGGCCGGCTTTAGCTTGCGCGGGGTCCGGGGCAAAATATGACATATAGGAAAATTTAGTAAGTAATTATAACAAATTCCTATCATATTATAATGTGGATTTCGTATTTTCTTGCTGGGAAATTACATAGCTTCGAAATATATATCATTTTTGCTCGACACTATAATTATAGATCCCAACAGTTTAATATATTGGTTCTAAATCAAAGAAGTAATTTCAGTAAGTTGCATACATTGCAGTTTGAGGAGATTACAATCATATTAAGAATTTTATAGATTTTAGAAAATATATTAATCCTTTAGTATTTTAAAGTATCCTTAAGCCACTTTAATGAAATTAAGTGTTTTTGAAACAATATTGAACCAAAAGGTTTCCTTATGACACCCTTTAAAGCAAATTAGGTTTTGGAAACCCATCTAATACTTTAATTAAGGATAATGATTGTTTCAAGAACTTTAAAGTATAAACAAGAGAATTTTTGGAACTTTAAATATTTTGTTATCAGTTCTTTGGTTTGTTGTATGACGCACTAAATAGTCTGAATTTCATAGTCAAATTTTACCACGTCCTGTACTTTAATATTTTTATTACTATTAATAACGAAATAATAGAAATTTGCTTCTTGTCACTGCATATAATTATACAATTACTATGATTATTGTTCTTAATAATATAATATAATAAAATCTAACATAATGTGGAAATTAATATATTATAAGTATAATATGTATTATTATAATTGCGACATATATATATATATATATAATTGTATCCTAAGTATATACTTATATAATATATACTTATCAAGCTTACCATATATTTAATACAGTTGGGTATACATTGTCAACTAATCAAATCTTAGATTACGAGAACAATTGCTATGCATATAAAGAAGGTTATACTTATCAAGAATTTTTCTTGTTATTTATCACGTATTTATGAACATTAGTTTTGCACTTGTTACTGTCATCTACTAAATTCGGAAAATCAAAATTTCATGTTACATCACAGTCAATTGATAGAAGTTACAAACCACTTAGAGCACAAATATCTATTAATTATAACGTTAAAGAGCGAAAAGAGCCTTATTTGTCGTAAATCATAGTGTACAACTAGCAATATGATTTCTGAATTGATATTGTGAATAATTTAATTTGAATTTTCTTAAGTTTTCTAATAGCTTTTCTGTAATAATGGCATTTGCCCCCCCCCTCTTAAAGCCGGTACTGATCACCCAAATGCTACTCAAGTATTTTCAATATTTCTTTCGTTATTCATTTTCATTACAGTTTTCATCTCGGTTATTCAATCATCATATTCTATTCCTAACTTGATGAAATTAGTAGAATTAACTACACTTACCAAGTTATACTTTAAGATGATAGTGAAATTCTAAACAAATTTATTCTTTATGACATAATTTTTTGCAATTTTATAATTCCCTTGTAGCTATGCCTATCAGTTACTACGTCAGAAGAAAATTTAGTTAACCAAACAATGAGGACATCCATGCAAACTGAGGAATCACTCTATCCAATTTGAAACATTGCTTTGTAACTCTTTGATGTAAAGGTGAAAATACTTGGATTACTAACAAAACCGTCAAATGGCTTGTATTGGCAGCATTCTGCATCTTAATGTATTTATGACAGCCTTAGGGGAAATAATAGCGCCATGTGAGATCAAAAGTTGCCAGTGTCAGTCTTACATTGTCATATGCCCCATGCTGTCCCCTTATTTAGTTCCATTTGCTATAATAGTTTCTTCCATTTGCTTCATAGAAATCTCAATCTTTGCATTATTGAATATTTCTTTTCGGGCCTGGCAAACACACAGAGATTGAGGTCTGGACTGGACTTGTAATATATTTTCAATATTAAGAAAATGGTACTAAGCTTAATTAAAATAAATCTATACTTAATAGGGGCAACATAAATTACTTGTTCTATAAACTTCAAGTTTTCTTTCTATTTTATTTACTTGCTTTCAACTGCAATGTATCGAAGTTTAAAATAAGCATTTACCTGTTAAGCGATGAACGTTGGCCCTGACTGTCTTCCCGAACCTAAAGTATGGAAGAAAAATAATTCCATTGAATATGTAAACAACTGAACTAGCAGTTAAGGTTAGAAGAATTCCCCTCCATCCAATGTATTCTTCAAAAAGATAGAACATTAATGATACCAGAAGCATTCCTAAATATGACAGTTGTGAATTATTAATAAATTTCCATTCTTTTAATATGCAAGTAAAATTCATGTATATCTATACTGTACTTGCAAAATTTATTACCTAGGCCAATTCCTGAAGATACAATTGAGGTGAAAAGAGGAACTTCGTCGTCAGAAAAGTACAGATACACAGCAGAAATCGAGCTGTAAATGGCAA
>CABFPE010000143.1:751810-763000 GCA_900660155.1 Hofstenia miamia | reverse complement strand
CAACTGAACTAGCAGTTAAGGTTAGAAGAATTCCCCTCCATCCAATGTATTCTTCAAAAAGATAGAACATTAATGATACCAGAAGCATTCCTAAATATGACAGTTGTGAATTATTAATAAATTTCCATTCTTTTAATATGCAAGTAAAATTCATGTATATCTATACTGTACTTGCAAAATTTATTACCTAGGCCAATTCCTGAAGATACAATTGAGGTGAAAAGAGGAACTTCGTCGTCAGAAAAGTACAGATACACAGCAGAAATCGAGCTGTAAATGGCAAAAACAGACATAGTACCCAAAAGAACACCCTCTGAAAACATAACTGTGTAGATATTTGTCGCAGTCGCAGTAATCAGTAATCCAGAAATAAATAAGAGAAATGTTACCAAGTTTGATACGGAGAGTCCCAGATAACGTTGCATAATCTGAACGATTGGGGAGGGTATTAAACAGAACGCAAATACAAGACTGTTCACGATTGAAGCCTAAGAGATATATTAAGTAGTGTAAAAACAATGCATACTCATTAAAATAAAAATGCTTAAAAATTATATTTACCAATTTTGCCAAACACAATAGTTCATCATTATTTGAAAAATTTACCAATAAAATGCAAAATTTTAAAAAGTGATATATTTTCATCATTCTTCAATTGTGTAAATTGTATTAGGATGGTTATGCTTACCTTAAGTTATTCTATAAAATCTAAAATTACATTTTTCTGAACCATCAAGAGTATTTGATTTTGCATAGATTTCTCTTTTCTAATAATGCATCATCAACTCCTACTATAAACGCCTATATGCTGATTTATTTGTGAAAATCCATTTTCAGTCTAATCTTAGTCCTTTCCTATAGACTAACTTTTGAAGCAACTGAGTAATTTTTTTAACTACCTCACTGGTCAATAACTGAAATATTCATCAGATCATTACTTCTTCCTAAATCAAAGAGTTCTTGGGTCTTGAGAGATGGAGATGGATTATAAATATGAACATTCGTAAATTTACCTGAAAGCTAGTGCATTTTAGGTCACGTACCCAAGGGCCTTGAAGAAGGCCCAGAGTATAGACCATAGCGCCTGACATCGCATAACTCAATGTTAATGCACTGACAATAAGTATTTTGTCAAAGGTCCGCATGCTGAGAGAAGGGAGCCAACTACTTCTGATTCCGGAACTAAGTCTTTAATGTTATTTGTCAATAAAGTTGAATCATAAACTTTCATCATAAACATGATGATGACACTCGCTTGACATGACCATGGTGTAACGGAAGATACAAATTTTGATTGGCATACGTCGGAAGTGAATTATTAAAAAGTTTATTTTGCAAACTGAAGAAAGAATAAATGATCATGTAGGTATATAAAAGTTAATATCAGATTGTACACTTTTATTCCAATGGTATCCATTTTTTGTTAAAATCATGCAAATCAACTATGTAGTATGCAATTAATTACTTTCACAAGCAAGGTTAAGATAAATCCGGGTTTGCTACG
The DNA here is from genome assembly GCA_900660155.1 of Hofstenia miamia. Lineage (NCBI taxonomy): Eukaryota > Metazoa > Xenacoelomorpha > Acoela > Hofsteniidae > Hofstenia > Hofstenia miamia. The sequence goes on along the minus strand of CABFPE010000143.1, from coordinate 761,496 downwards.
CTTGTTGGACCTGATCCCTAAAAGACCTACTGGTAAAGAAGTACTTTACCTAATCACAATTTACAAATCCTATAACACATAACATGTGATTGCCTCAATCCAACAGTATTCATTCTAAATTTTAGTAAATTTAACAAAAACTCTGTTGAATAATGGAGAATAATCATAAAGATAATTGGCTATGTATTTTGAAAAATTCCTCTAATGCATACATAAAATTCATAGGGTATTTTTTCCATAGTACATGTATTATTCCCATAATATCTGGTTTGGCTGTTGACTGTGTTGAAATTTCAATACTAAGAATGCATATTAATAAGGAAAAGTTACTCATCTTAACTATTTTCTAAGTGCATGTCAATAAGGACAGTGATTAGATATTTATATAAATTTTTAAATACATGTATATGCTTTGTATATATATATATATATATATATATATATATATATAATGAATTATATATCAATATATTTACATCTGCGGAATTAGATAGTCTTTTGAGCTATTAACTCATTATGAAACTCACATTATTTAAATATAGTAACTCCTAGTGAATGTGGCTTTATTCACATCTTAAATCTTTTTTAAAATTGCATGCGAAATGGCTCAGTACAAATAAATGGAAAATATCTTACATAACACCAATCTTAGAAAGCGGATGTAAAGCAAATATTAAAAATTATAGACTAATAAGTATTTTGCCTAAGCTTGGGCTTCTATTTGAAGGTGTTATATTTTGGAATCTTTATGCCATTGCAAGAAATTCATTATCAAGTAATCAATTCGGTTTTACCAATAGAAGATCAATTGTTATGCAGTTATTATCATACTTAGACCTTGAATATAAAGAATTTGATAAAAATAAAATTATAGCTACGTTATATATATTATATATATATATATATATATATATATATATATATATATATATATATATGGTATATAGTTTTTGATAAAGCACCACATGGAAAATTAATTGAAAAACGATATTGGCGGTAATGTTTGAAAATTATTGGCATCGTACCTGAAAAATGGTTGAAAATTGATTACATTTCAAAATACCATATCAATCAGCGATATTTTTACTAGTGGTGTCCCACAAGGCTCCATTTTAGCTCCATTACTATTTGTAGCTCTTGTGATGATTTACCAAATAGTTGTTTATCACTTCGCTAAGAATTCAAACAGTAATTTTCAAGATCTAATGATTGATACTGAATGAATTATAAAATGAAATTTAACTTTAACAAATTTCAGTTAATGTGTATCAAGTCTTCGTACATAACAAATAAATTGGAAATTGAAAATCTTCCGATTGATACTAGAAAGCACATTAAGGACTTATCTTTAATACATCTTATAATTTTTCTTGGTCTCATCACATTTCTCAAAGAATTAAAAAATAGAATGTGTCATTATTACAATTACGAAGAAATTTTTCTTCAAATTTCTGCTAAATGTAAATTATTTACTTCAATTATCATACCAAGCCTATTCTATGCCTTTCCTGTTTGCCATGCGAACATCAGAGATATAGATAAACTTGGAAGATTTCTAAAAAAATGTTTACGATGGATTAGTAATCTAGCAAAAATGCTTTAATTTACTACAAAATCTTAAAAGTTTCATTGTATCATCAATTTCAGAATGTTTATCAGTTATTCGATATAATTCATGGTGATTAAATGTGATTTAATCAATATTTTAGATTATGTATCATTTGGATGTAAAAACAGTCAAAAATCTAAAAATTTACCATTTGTTTTTAAAAAAAACGAAGACAAATTCTCCTGAAAATCAAAGAATTAGTAATAAGAAAGTATATGATACTCTATATGATTTCTTGGAAAATTCGTATGAAAGCAATAGATGTAAACGATTCCTTTTATGTTTACGCGGTGAGTGCAAAAAATCATTTAACTATTGTAAATATTAGTTTGTTAGTTGTAGTAATAAAACCTTTCAATCAAACATATTATCACTTCTTGATGCTTTATTGTAAATTAGAAAAAAATTTTAGGTTAATTTTAATGAGACATACAATGTAATGCTTAAGACATATATGAAATAGAATGCATATATCTTTTTTATATATATGCACTATATATATAAATATATATATATATATATGTATATATATATATGTATAATGTTATCACAGGACATTGCATCTGTTGAAGAAGAGAGCTTCAGAAATTTTGAAATCAAGACATTCCTGAAGTTAACACTCTTAGAGGTAGGCAATATACCTATATTAAGTGCTTTTTTGCATCCAAACTGCATCGACTAGTATTTCAGCGTTGTTCATGCAGAACTCCTTAACTTTTTATGATAATCCAATGTAACATGTCGAAGTCCAAGCATATTGCAGCTGAGATAGTAAATGTTATAATTTTATATATTGCAGCATCATCAGTAATAAAATACCCAGGCAAGAAATTTTCATCAAATGCGTAGCGCAAGAATCAATTAAGCTTCATTTTAGAGATGACTGCAAAATGTACCAATCGTTTCCAATGTCTACAAAAGCTTCAGAAAATATTTGGTTTTAGACAACATTTTCAGTTATCGGATGACTTACAGTTATTACTCGAAATGCAGCATTTCTTTCAATTGCTTACGGAGTTTTCATTACAACTCAGTCTTTTCTTTGCTTCTCAATAAGACATGACTAATCCTGCAATATATTTAAAGTAGAAATGATGGTATACAAGGAATATTACGAAAATGATAATATATGATCTTCATTAACCCTTGTGAACATCTAAGTTCTAAATTTTTTATATGTCTTTAATATCTGAAAATTGTGGTTTTCAATTCCTATGTTTTTATAGCATTGAATTTTTCTACACTATAGTAGGAACACAATACAATTCCTATGTCATTTACAAAAGATTTAAGGATTATATTTTTACAAGCTACGTGGATTTTAAATGTACCTGAAAACTGCTGCAATTTAAGTCGCGTACCCATGGACCTTGTAGCAGTCCTAGAGTGTAAATAATAGCCCCTGACATTGCATAACTCAATGTTAAGGCAGTGACAATTAGAATCTTGTCAAATGTCCGCATTTCGAGAGTAGATGCCTACTTCTTCTAATTCCGGAACTAACACTACAGCCTATTTATTTGCTAATAAAATCTATGTATAAGCTTAATAATTTTAAAGAATCTTGACATTAATAGACATGACCATGGTATAACGGAAGATACAAGTATTGAGTGGCACATGTCGGAAGTGAATTATTATAGCACTTATTTTACATGTGTTGATTAAAATTTGATGCGCATGAGCACAGTTAGGTGTTATGAAAACAACAAATATTTCTAAGAATTTAGCTTTTAGCCTACACTATCCTAGCCTACCATCAAAAGCTTTTGATCTAAATGCAGAAGATTTTTGTGAAGTGCAAAGTCCTCATTCTCAATACTGTTTCGATAGTTAGTTTTGAACTCATAGAAATTTGGTACCCTTTTGGGCATGGCAATTGTGTCACCTCCCCAGGAATTATTAGCAAATCCACGCGTTTGTTGAGATGTCATTTAATTTCTTCAGCACAAATAATAATTATCCATACTTTGACAATTAATATATCTAGGCAATTTTTTGACACAATTTATATAGTGAAAAAAATTATTTAATTTTCAAATTTATGATGATAAAAGTACCTAGATATAAATAGATAATGAAAAAATTTAGGTAAATTTGACAACATATAAAGGGGTGGTCTAGGGCATTATGTAAACTTATGAAAGAACCAAAGACTTATGAACCCATAACTTTTTATTTATTTCCTTTAATCAGTACTCATGTTAAAGTGAATAAAGGTAACCATTTATAAAATAACTTGGAGTTATGGATAACAAATTTGTAGATTAGACTGAAACATACAAATTGCATGTGATAAATTTGTTGAAATTATTTTTAAATCTCGTTGGTTGCAGTTTCTAGTTGAAATTTGCTAAAAAGTGTCTTCTGTTTTCCTCATATCACAGAAGAAATGAATATTTTACTTGGAATTATAAAAACGGTTCACGTACATAAGTAAAACAAAAATATCTAATACAAATCAATAAGAGATAAAAAATATAATTCATTAGAAAATGATTTAAGACGATAATAAGGCTTTATATCCTAAGTATCAACAAAAGATTAATGTATGGGGTTTGCATATTTTGCAAAAATTTGAAATATTAGTCTCAAAACTAACATGCTTACAAATCTTGTAGCATACGTTAATTTATTTTAGATTGGCACTCTCAATTGAATCATAATTAATAAAAATAAATTTTATGGTAAAAAAATCTCATTTGTAATAATGGTTGCTTTTAGTGAATTATGATGTCAGCAAAAAACTCTTAAAGCAAAGCCTTATATACTTTTTGAATTAATTTGAGGTTAAGTAAATGTATAGCACAATTTATATTTATATTTGAAAATAAAAATAATGTTAAATTGAAACCGGTATTGAATTTGGAATTAATGTATTTAATTATTTTTAACTAAAATTACTAAGTGATTAATGACACGGTGCAGATGGCATACACTCCTTTACCCTTACTCTAGATATATCATTTCAAATTGATTAAACATCAAAAATTCCTTGAACCATTCATCAAACGATTTAATGTTAACTTTATTGATCTAAGTTACCTGCAAGTATTAACATCCATTCAAACGAACTTTGAACGGTTCAATTTGTGACGCACACGTGTTTCTTGAATGCAAATCATGTATTACATTGAAAATGTGGCCCCTATTTTTACCTACTGAAATTAACAGTCCGATTGACTGAATTTATCGTAAATAAAAAGATTAACTTACTTTGCAAATTCAAAATTTTACGAAAATGGGCTTATCAATATGAATGATATGTAAATATATTTGTAGGACCAACCGACTACAATGAATATCTTTTTGCCAAAAATTATATAATAAAATAATCTATCACATTGCAAAATTCTAAAGTATATATACATATATATATTTATATATATATATATATATATATATATATATATAAATATATATTTAGAATAGAATAGAATAGAACTTTATATTCAGTGTTGTACATTGTGAACACCGCAACAAATGCTGCTAATGCTATACTTAAGGCGTCAAAAACAACGCAAATTACTAAACAACTACAACAAAGAACAAAAACATGAATTTATGTTTCCCAGTTTATTGCAAAATTAATGCTATAGTATATGCATAAATTACCAGAAGAAATTTTAACCGAGATATATTTCTCAGAAAATAGAATCAGAACAAAATGCAGAAATGCACAGTTTTTTTCCGAATATGCCATAATTATAGTACCATATAGCGAAGAACCAATTTACCAAAAAGATGTTTAACTCAGTCAACTTCCAAGGTACTAAAATTAAAAAATAAGATTGTTTTACAAATGGCCTCTGATATGCATGTAGAATAATTGTTTATGATTTCTATGCGCCTTAGGCAAACATAATGTATAAATTCAGAATAGAGCTGTAGCAATTTTTCCAAATTTCTAAATTTTGTATTCCAGTGTTTCTCATAGTGGGTAATTGGTCTAACGCATCTTTTTAGGGTCAAGATTAGTACATAAAAAACTTTGCATTATGTTGAAAATTCCGTTTGCTATGCACTTGCAGGCATGTCTATCTATATTTTTATTTGCTATTTTGATTCATTATTCACTTGAAAGTTCACATGAATCTTTTTATTTAAGAAGAAATTACGTGCCTTGTTTTAAGAATAGCCAGATAATCACTGGGCTATAAAATACTCAATTTTATATTGAAATGTGAAAAGTGAATCGAGAATTAAACTGCAACTTAAAATTATTTCATATTAATGTAACTGTATTACGTTTATGATGTGCATACAATTATTGGTAATGATTTTTTGAAGACAATTCTATTAAAATATGAAATATAATAAATCCAACCACAAATATGCAAATGGTGCAAACTTTCAACAATTTTACAGTGGTTTTCAACTAGCAAAATTGTTTCTCCATTTCTTTTGCAGCAAATTTCCTGCTTGTAGTTATGTTGCGTCGCTACAAAAGATTTTTTTAGCATTTTATTATGCTTTATAAAAACAATAATGAGATATATTTTGAAATTGATATATATATATATATATATATATATATATCTGTTACTAAACATAAAATTCATGCTTAGGGTAATATTTATTTAATGTTAACGAAAACATTTCATATCAAATGAGAAAGCTTTCGTCCTTGAGGTAAGTACCATAAAAATCTCATGCCTTCAACCTATTTTATTTAAATATTTATAGAATTGCATAGGAAGTCTATATGATTGCCAAAAATGTTTGAAGAAATCCTTATTTTTTTCTCAAAATTCCCTTTAAAAAACAACGAAAAAGCCTTCTAGGACATCGTTAACAATTTTTTACAAAATATTTTTTCCAAAATATACTTATGCAAAATATTATCTGCCTTATTATAATATTTATGATTTTGAAATGTTTTCCCATCATATTTATCACCTTTAGCACATTGATTGTTTCTTGGCATTTTGATGGAATAAAATTTACATATATTGATTCAATTATCTCTAAGAACTTTTCTATTTTCACTTAAGCATTTTCCAGTTTTTCATAAAGGCATTCATTATATAACTGAGAACAGAGAAAATTCAAATACAATAACACTGTCTACTAAGACTAGATGAGCTCATGAATTCCATATAGTGATGTTTGTGCGGGATTTTGACCAAATTATATTTGAGGAAAGTATTGTTTACCTGCAAGTTATCTATAAGCTCAAGCAAAAAGGAATAGAGGTTTCACGACTTCACTTACCCTTCACTTTTGTAATAAATTCTGTTCTATGTACAAATGTTTTTTTTTCAAATTATCATATGTTCTAATGGTTCTTCGGAAAGTGCGATCTAGGAAGCTTGGAACTTCACCCATTTACAAAACTAATTCTAGTATTCTATCTAGAATATGATAATGACATCCTTCCAAATTTGTGTCTACTTACCTGCAAATAGTTTGGAAGTTCTATAACAACTCCAGTTTTGCCATCAGATTTGACTTAAGATTAGAATATCTGTTCTCTTCATCATACAGATTGCTCTTTACTCTTATTACTTCTAAGTTTTACTTTATTTGAAATTTTAAAATTCTAAGATTTTCATATTGACGGGTAGCGTTTTCTATTAACTCATTTTGCCCAGCTTTAATACTTCCAAATTCAAATAATTTCAATATTAGAAGTAATTCTATATATATACATATATATATATATATATATATATATATATATATATATATACACACATATATATATATATTCTTTAAAAACCTTTTCCTCTCATTAATATTAACAGTTAAATAACGGCTTCTTTGCTTAAATTACCAAAAGCATAGCACTGAGACATGTATTGACTGATTCTTCATACACCCAACTTACAATTTGCAAGTTTAAGTTAACACATAATGGTTATTTCGAAAGTGGGTGTGCAAGACCTTGCCTTTACATACACTTTGAACTTCTTCGAAAAATCAGATAAAAGAAAATTTATTAATTTTATATGGGGTGTGAGATTTTTTCAAAAATTTCGTAAATCTTATCAATCTTTTGATATGCTTTTAGGATGAAAAAGTTAAAATCTACAATTCATTGAAAATATCTTAAGAAAACGAAAATTGTATTCGAGAGAATTTTCGATACTTCTATAACATCGTCAGTTAAATTAAAATTAATTGGTGGTAAACAAGTAAATTTCCAAAACACTTAAAATTATCTAAATGTAATGAAGAGTGTGAAAGCATTTTTAATTTACATTAGGTCTTGCTTCTTAAAAAAATTAAATTTGCAATCTTTGAATATTACAGTCTTATGTTGATGTTTAATGCATATTTGAAAGATTATTTTCTGATTTCAAAATTTAGATGTTCTTTAATGGGTGCATACAAACGCATTTGCATCACCAATGTAGAATCTGTCACAATTCTGACCAGGGATGGAATCACACAAAATTGACAAATAACATTTGATTTTGATCAATACAAAATCGAATCAAGATAATTTGGAAATTTTCATTATTTAATTACGAATATATTTACTTCTAAGTTTGCGATAATTACAAAATATAAACGGTTTCTATTATGTTCCTGCCATGACATCCCAAAAGAGTTGCATTTTTACAAACATTAGTAGAAAGAAATATTTTTGTTATCTTTATGTCATTTTTACCTTTTTCTAATTATACGCAGCTTAATAAAGTTTAGTAGCAGTAAAAAACTCGTTCCAAATTCGTTGGATTAAAACCTCTCGGGTTCAGACCGGGAAAAATCGTCTTGATTCGATCTTTGCTTCCGACCAGTATATAAATACATAATTGATGAAGTCACAAATTTTTGAAGTTGATATTTGTAATGAATTAATTCTGAAGATTTTGAGATTTTTAAATTAGTATAGTTTTTTATTTACTTAGTTCTTTCTTTAAATTATGTAACCATTGCTTAAGACGCTTTTCATGCTGTTGAGTAAATAGAACAGTTTTCCAAAGCATCAATTTTCTAAACAAATTTTACACTAGAATACGAGTCAAATGTATAAATCTACTGCAAATGAAGAGAAATGTAGGAAATACGTATTGTAGTGGTAATATTTTGGAGTTGCTTCCTCCTAATTATATCCTGATTTTCAGGTCTTTTGGTAAGTCCACTATCTTCCTTCAACTTTATACGTAATTTCCAGTGTAACAATAATGTGGTTACTAAATATAGTCTTTTAATTAGATTTCAATTACTTAATTTGAAATTTCCACCAAAAAACTGTATTGAAAATGTCTACATGTAAAATGGACATAATTTTTTTAAATACCCGATTGATTTAAACTTTGACTGTAAAGTGTAAACACTATTTGAGTTCTTCAATGATAATAATGTGAATTTTTTTCAATTCAATGGTAAGTGGTGATGGTGATGCAAATTAGAAATTTTGAATTGTGCAGTCACCTAATATGCTCTGTAACGATGAAAACTTGAATTTCATCACCTTTTGCAAATTGATTCCACAAACTAGGTTATTGCGAAATATTGTTTTATTACTTAAAATAGATTTCTATTATATATTCAGGGTGTCTAAAATTTAGTCTAGAGATTTTAATATCTCTAATTTTTGAACCATGCAATGGATTTCAACATGACTTCACACACACACACACACACATCTACTAAATTATTGTATTTTATTTGCATTTGGAATTTTTGAAATCGGCGACTTTTAACTTCAATTATGATCTTTGAAGTACAAACACACTTTGTGTTCCACAACAAATATATTTTATCAAAGTTAGATAACCATGAAAAATAATGTTAGATAGAAAAGAATGATGGCAATGGCGTGTTGGAGACACACCGACATCTAAGAAGAAATGCGTGTGCGTCTGTTTTAGCGCGGCTAAAACATTGGAAAACTATAACATAGAAAGCGATTTCTCGGGTTCAACTAGAACACACTTACACTTTTACTCCAAATGTTATAACTGGAGTCACCTCTTCAAAAATTCAAAATGCAATTAACCGTAATCTATAGTTGGTGTGCATGAAGTCATATTGAAATACTTTGCATTGTTCAAAAATTAAAGATATTTAAAATCCTTAAACTAAGTAAGTTTGACATACCCTATATGCATATATATATATATAT
>CABFPE010000143.1:706604-750810 GCA_900660155.1 Hofstenia miamia | reverse complement strand
AATACAAAATAGATTTTTTATCTTTCATTCCAAATTCTTACACTGAATTACACCTTTTCCATAAAACATTCTAAGTAAGCGCTTTATCAAATTCATCCAAAAATCTTTTTCAAACTTACAAGAAAATGGCAAACTATTTTTTACTAAAATCGATATAATTCTGAATATGAGATGGCTTACATGAATACATATATGAACATCTTTGAGTATTCTCAAGTATATAATTCTAGCAAAAAAGAATAAGCTATTTGATCAACTTAATAGGTAACATAGAAGTGCATTTACCCAAAAAATAGTACTTTGTCATTTTTATTAAACCTTTTGTTCATAAATTTTGATACTATTATGTAAATTTTCAACGCAAGATGGCATTCAACTTACATTATATATTCAATTTAATTAAAAAATTTGACTATTTAATGTTTCTATTATTGCGATAATTTGAATATAAGATTATCTTGCAAGTACTAGAAAAATAAGTTACCATTTTTTATTATTCTTACATGACGTACATTCAAATTGCTTTTCAAAATAAAAATTACGTCTATATATATTTTTCATCGTTTCATGAACTGAAAGTATACAAACTAACGTAAAAAATATACAAAAAATTTTATATATTTCTAATACGATGGTGTGGAGAATTCTTAAAATTTTCTGTCTTTGTAAAAAAGAATTCCAATATTTCTTAAAATTACAGATATCTCATTTCAGTGGTCATTTTCTTTTTTGAAAATTCTATATCTACGCCTGTACAATTTTTTAACTTAAGAGTGCTGAAAATTCATGTTTCAAGTTTGCCAATAGGATAAGAAGGAAAGATTTTGCCAGCAACGAATTTCGCTAAATAAATAACATAAAATATTTCCAGATATACAAGTTACATCCTATTTTGCCATCATAAAATAATTTAACAATCCCATAAAATACAATCTTCAAATGATTAAGTTTTGTTAAGATTCCGCGGCGTGTAACGAAGAGAATTCTTCGGGAATTACTGGTGTAAGTGCAATAAAATGGTATATTCCAGTATAAACTTGGTATATTCCAGTATAAACTAATGTCCGCAAAAATTTATGGATCAAATTGTAGTGATCTTTCAGCAAGGTTCTAATTAATTAAGAATTTACAACACCATTGAAATTTAGGAATTTTTCAAAACAATAAATTGTTCTATGAAATATGCATGTGTCAACGCAATTGATAAATTTCATTTCTTGATAGAGACTATATGTTTAGATATTCCGTGAAGTTGATTTGGTTTGAAACAGTTTGATAACAACATCTCTAATAATACATAAATACTAAGAGTATATGGATAAAAAGTAACTAACAAGATATTGTATTTTTAAAAACATGGGCATGCGTGATGTTAGCAGAACAATTTATTGCTAATGTCTTGCAGAAATTGAAAATCAAGAATGAGACACCATTCTAACCAGCAAAGGATTATATTGCCTCGAGACACCATTAGCGTTTGTACATTTAATTCTTTTAATAGAATGCGATTTATGGCGACATTTAAAACTATTTGTTTTATAGATCCACAGAAGGAAAAATCAATTTAAAAATTTCTGATTCATTACTTATCTTAACTTTTTGAATGCTCTTTTTCTAATTAAATATTCATTAATAAATAGATTATGCTTAATCTAGTTTTTGAAAAATAACATATATATATCTATGTGCTTATGAAATATATTTTCCTATATAGATAAGAGAGATTAATGGAAATTTTAAAATTTCTAAGGAATTGAATTTTAATCTTAACAAGATCTTGCATGTCCAGTTGCTGTTATAACCAAACTTTAAAATTTGTTTATTAATCAATGTTTAAAATATTTTTTTCCATTCTTATCTCACTTGAACTTATCAATTATCTTATTTTAGAGATTGGATATCCTGCTTTTCCCCATGCAAAGCATTCAATACTATGTCATCGATAATTAAGTTAAGCCACAAGCCTTTTCTAAATCCTTAAAAAATTATTAATTTTTTCACAATGATCACATAATTGGAGTAAATTTACATGAATATTCAATTCTTAATATTGTATGCTTTTAAATACGGAGATTTCCATGCAGTGCTTTTTGCAATATTTATTTATTTTTCTTTGGATATTTTATTAATTTAAAGTTTTTCGGGGTAAGGGATAAGTCACAAATGTATGGGCAACTAAATTTTAACATAAATATTTAAGAAAAACAGAAATAAAGATGTAAAAAATAATTGTTTCAATCCTAATTCATTTTAAAACATTGAATATTTGAAGTGCTACAGCTTAATCTGGACTTCTGATATGCGCATTGTACACTACGTTAGCCCACTCTTCAAAATTTGACTAAATTACAAAAGAACATTAGAACTAATTGATAAATCAAGGAAAACTAAAAAGTTCAAACTTGTAGATGAATGTCGGTAGTCATTGCCGATGGCATTACAGTCGACTACTGTAATGAAGGTAGTGACTATAAACAATATTTTTAAAAATTTGGACATTCAAAATAGAATTGAAAGAAAAGAAGGACGGAAAGAAAAACCCTTAAAACATCAAATCAGAGAAATACGTCAGCGTCAACATTAAATATGATGTTGATAATTGTTAATTCTCGTGTCAACCGGGTCACCAGGTGAAAAGTTTAGAAAACATTCTACAACCTTGTCACTATTATACAAATATTTGTATTCAAATTTCGAAACTTCCACGAATTCAAATTCAATACTTTGGCAATTTTTTAAAATGATATCATTATTGAGTATGCATAACATCTCAGTTCCCTTTCCCACACCAACAATTTAATAGCCACTTCAAACAGATGTTGTAGGTCTATGTTTTCTTCTATCTCACAATTTTGTGCGGTAATTTCTAAAGTGTATTACACCCAACATCTAACTAATTTTAAATCAACATTGATAATTAGGTTATCCAGGATGAGAAACAAAATCAAAAATTTATTTTATCTCCCGATATTGCAAAGTGAACAACGTTTTAATACAATGATTTCAAATTGATCCATATGAAAAATCATATCGTAGACATAACGAGACCTGTCCATAAGCATGTCCTCTCTCTGGACTATAGATCAGTTGTAGCATCTTCAAATCACATCCCGTAAGCCTGATGCATTCTTATTGGTTATTTCTATAAAAAACAATTGAACAAATTACGTCATATAAACAAATTTTGTTGAAAGCGGAATTAAAACAAATTAATATTCATTTTATTACTGCTTATGTATATTGATTATACAAAGTTCACTGGATGAGTCAAAATATTATTGCTTGCATATTGTGATATTTCTTAATTCAATATATAAATGTTGATGATGATGACGTTTACCTTTTTATAGTTGCTAATTAATTGAAATATTCTTCAGGAAATATTTGATATTACTGATTACGTCAAATATCGCAAGTGATCATCAAAAATTGAGAGGTGGTGAAGACTTCAAATATGTATAGTATTGAGAAAAAGGGTGCCTTCTTAGTTTAACTTAGCAATGAATTATTTCGAGCCCAAAAGATTATCAAAGCCTAATTTTATTTCAGAGTAATGCTGTGTTATCAAAGTTTAAAAATAAAATGGAGGAATGGAAGGAGTCTACTGTCTACTAAATGCGATGTTAACACAATTTTGAAGTAGGCATTTGTTAGAAATGCGAGGAGCAAAAGATCCGTAATTGCATTAACTTTAGATAAGCAAGCATCACATAGACAAATTTTGAAAGAATTGAGCGCAATATAACTATATCTGAAGGCTGGTTTGAAATATTGAAATGTTCTAATCATTTGTCATTGTAAATAAGAGATCAAACAGAACTAACTTACAATTAGGCTTTGATATCTGGGAAAATCCGTGTATTTCTTATTAAATTGCTAAAAAGCGCCCAAATCTGAATTCAGAATGCTTTCAAAATTCCATTATGTTCAATAAATACTACAAGTAAGAGTTCCCACATCTCCCCTGAGATGGCGCAATGGACTATTGTTTTCTGAATTTAGTTACAACGAATATTATCAAAGGAAGATAATTATTACTCTAGTTTCAACAGGTGTTAGATTTGTAGAATTTCTAATGGTAGCCCTCTTGCGGATTTTACAAATATCGCAGAATTATTTTAATTTGCAATTTAATTCAGATTCTGTCTACTCAAGTGGTGATTTTAATTCGCAAATGAAATGGAATGGAATTAGCTTAATAGTTACTTTGGAGGAATTCAAAAATGCCTTGAAGATTTCCTCATCAAATAGTTTGGGATATAATACCGATGCAATCTGATGTCCTATCAATTTTGACAGGGATGGAAACCGATATCGGTTTGGACATTGTAGTGCGTTCTTGTTCCAGGACAAAAATGTACGAAAATTCATTCCAGTTACCGTAAAAATTATTTTTTTAGAATTTTATCAAATCATCAGATATGTTTGTTATTCTTACGCAATTGATGAGCACTTTAATATATGTTTACAATGTCCATGGGATCTACCATACCACTTGAATCTAGAATTCAATCCTATTTTCACAGAAAAGTATAAATTCCTTATTTTTCCTCAGAAATCACGAATGAGGTGGCACTGAGCTCAATGCGATGAAAATTTGATAGTTGTTGTGTCTAAGACTGATCAACATTCAGTACAGGTCATGATTATTTAAATCCGCACATGCCCGTCAAACAATACTTTTTTGTACTTATGCACTAGTGTTTTGCATCTTTGGCAGCGACCAGCCATAAACCGCAGCTAAAGGCCTGCTACGACCTGAATCTTTGCTGCCATGCCCGACTCCGACTTCAACTTTCAAATGACGATTTTTAGACGCCGCAAGCTTAACTTTTGCTTTGATGTACGATCTGAATTAAACAGGGGTTTTTACAATGAATGATTAGTTTTATTCAAGGTGAGATAAATTATGGGAAATGTGGTGAATATCATATGCAATAAATAAATATGTTACAGTAGGAAACGGCTGCGAGTTTCAACATAACGGCCGTGTCCGGCTATCCCTGTAAATAAGAATTAGCGGCCAGCCAAAAAGCTCCACTGTTCCAGCTGCAAAGTATTTTTATACATACGTATCAGAAATCCTACCCGTATCAGAGAATGAAATATTCTTTGCTGCTATTAAAATATTCAAGACAATCTCACTTCACTGTTTAAAGCGATTCATTCTGAACTGACGTCTGATTTTTGCTTCATGTTAGCTTATTACTATTTACTTTTGCATTATGAACATCTTGAAATTCCATTTCAATTTTTTTAAGTTGAAGTATATTTTCTGGCAAAATTTTCGAGATTGCATAATCTCATTACATATATATATATATATATATATATATATATATATATATAGAATGGGATTTCTATAAAAGTTTTTATGGTTTCTTCTGTAGTAGTAATTGCCAATGGCGCTAAAATGATTTGTTAATTCTAGCGATAAAATCAATTTCAGAGTCATTAATTGATGACAAGTCTTTTTTTGACAATTGTTAACCTTTGTGATTTAAAAGGAAATAATAAGTAAAAGTTCTTAAGGATAACTTAAAGTTATTAACTATCCGTTTTCTACCTCAATAACTTTGCTTTCGGAAATTAATCCAAAGAGTCCAAGTGTAAACACTAAACAAATTGTTAGAATTCTTGATGCTATTAAATCTTTTATCTGCTTTTGCTATTTATTATTAATAATCAATCATAATTTTAGTAACTAATAGGGATTAGGGTGAATGCGAAGAGTCCAGATTTTTTGTTTCAGGTTCAATTCGTCCTATTGAATTTGTTCTCAGTTGTTCGGTCCCTTTACCAGTCCTATTGAATGTTTTTGTTCATTGGTGTCAGGTGTTCCTGATAACTTCTATTTTGATCAAATTTGCAAAAGTTGTTATTTTATTTAAGTAGAACGTAAGTTGAATTTAGAATTTATACCAATTAATTTTGCTAAATAATTAACTATTTACTCTCCAGTTAATAAAACCTAGTTTCATATTACATCTCGTTTATTCAAATTGTCAGATTATGATGGACATTCAACGTAGAATGAAAGTGTTATCTTTTGTATCTGCCTTTCATTATAATGTAGTGTGCTTAACAGAAACATGGCTTGACACTAGTTTTTCCGGCTCAATTTTTCCTTCTTCTTAAGTAATTGCTTCAACCTGCATAAGAAAATCTGTTGCAAAATATGGAGTTTGTTTAATTATGGTTGTTTAAATATATTTTTACAAAAATTCCTTTCTCGTCCGAGATTGATTCTATTTGTGGCACAATAATAGAAGTGACGTCCTTTTCAATTCTTCTAATTTGTTTATATGGCCACAATAGAATAGTTCATATTGTCCTAGTATCGATATTTTTCTTCAAATGCTCAATTTCAGCTTACAATATTACAATTCATATTTGAAAAAGAAGTCTGTAGTATTTGACAAATCATCTGTAGTTGTATGTGGTGACTTCAATATGCCTGAAATCAATTAGGATACATTTTATTCACAAAATTCATTCAATATAAAGCATTTATTGAATTAGTAATGAAACATGATTTGGAACAAGTTATTCATTTCCCAAACACACATTTGCGGAAAAACATTAAATTTCATGTTTATTAATAATCTCCAAATGTTCCACCAATTTGAACCTAAAGATAATTTTTTCTGATCATGCTGCCATTATCATAAGACTTTCAGTTGAACAATCAATTGCTTAACCCGATGATTTTATGATAAAATATAACAACTCTGAAGTACAATCCTCTTATACTCAATCTAATACCCAATAAATAGCTCCAGCATTAGTCAATCTTGATGTAACTTTAGGGGATACTTTAAATATATACCTTTAACATTGGTATGATGCCATTTCGCCAGTTAATCCTAAGAAAAGTATAGATTTTCCAAGCTATTCCAGTTTTCATTCAATACGCTTATTAGATAAATCCTTGACGCTTAGAAAATGTTATTGCAAATCACTCTCTCAAGATTCTAAGTTTATCTAATGAACTAATTCAATCCAAAAAGCTAGAAAAATTTATATATACATGTATTATGGAATTCGTTGATATATCTTCAATTAATGCTTCCTATAAAGTATTGCATTTCTAACGAACTCTACATTGCCAAGACCAATGTTCTGAAATGATGTTGCATCTAATTCTCATATTGATAAAGCAATTTTTTAACAAATATTGTCCATCTATATACTCTCTATTAACTTGGATTAAAGATAATATTTCATTTGAAAATAACGAGCTAAATATAATGGGCAAACATTTAGAATATGCTATAAAGCAACTCCATCTTTTAAAACTACATGGCTGTGGACTGGATAACTTGCCCAATGTTTCTCTGAAAACATGCTAAAGAAATTGGTCCACATTTATTAAATATATTTAAAGCAATACTGGATTCCAGCACATTTCCAAACATTTGGAAAACATCATTTCCTTGCCCTGTATATTAGGCTGGAAAGCAAAATTTAGTTGATAACTCTCTACAAATTAGTATTCTTTCCAACATATCTTTGATTTTTGAAGCAATATTTTTCGATTATATTTGTTCTTTTTTACGTTCCAAATTATGTAAGACTCAGCATGGATTTATTACGAAAAGATCTACTACACAACTTCTGATGTTGCTTGGAAGATTTACAATAATTATTAAAATCATGAAAATAGATATATTCTATATCTGGACTTTGCGAAAGCATTTGATTATGTGCTTTATATTCGTTTATAGTTAAAATTATCTCGATTTTGGATTGGAGGAAGCCTTTTGAATTTACTTAGATCATACCTTGAAGATCGATTTCAATGTGTTGCTATCAATGAGTTTAAGTTTAACCCTCTGTTAATAACCAGTGGTATTCCACAGGGATCTATCTTAGAACCACTGTTATTTATTATTTTATTAATGACCTTCCTGAATCCTGATTGTTTAGTTTTCCGTACTTATTAGCTGAATATTCCCTATAATTCTCACTGTCTAAATACATTTGAATTTACAAATTCTTAATTCTATCAAGAATATGTAATGAATCAACAACTACTTGTATTTTAATACAGAAATTTATTCAATCCATTCATTAAAGTCAAACATCAATTAAAAATCATTTTCTGGGATGCCTCCAACAAGTTTGATGTAGATAAATTATGTACTAATTTTCTAATTTGCATTTGTAAAGACTGTAAATGTAATCACTCATTTAATTTTTATTAAATATTTTTCTTGCCCGTTTGTAATATTTCTTTTCTCATTGGCGCTATAAATATTTTTTTATTATTTTATTGATTTTTTTATTTTTCATTTGTAATAATTGCTTTTGACAATAAATTATTTTTTACTACTGCTACTACTACTATAAATTACTAAAATCCGTGGTCCCTCATTCTTCTATTTTGTCCCAGTGCAAAATCCCGATCGCTTATATCGGGCCCTGTAAATCACTTGGCCTAGCCACCCACAGAACTTTAAAGTGGGGCACTGACCAAAAACATTGCTGGAAAAGGTTTGAAAGAAGAAAATTCACTTCCTGAATATTAACTATATCGGGAAAATTACTTTTACCGTTAATAACAGTGTCTTAATCTGAACGCATAGATTGTCTGTTATTGCCTTTATATCAACACTGTACTCGAATTTATTTTTGTTATTTATTAATTCAAATATTCTGAAATACAGCCAGAAAGTTTTTAACGAAGTAACAATAGTTTTTTATCCAATTTTCAAATCCAATGGCTTCAGTAATGAAGGGTTTCAATATTGATTATTACTATTTAGTAGTTGTTGTATTCCTTTTTTTCCTGCATCCTACATTTGCGTACTTCTTCTTAAGCTAATAGTACTTTTTAATGTACTTACACGACATTCCATAGCACAGTTCTTAAATAGTGAGCTACCTGGATAAGATCTTTGGTCGATAACTTGCATTAAAAAGACTTGACAAATTCATCTAAGTGCAATTCCATGCACATGTTGGATTTTAGATATGATGTGGACTCCAGAGGATCTAGAAATTGTGTATACGGGAGGTTTAGAAAACTTGGGACCAACTTCATCTATGTCAAACCATCATCAAGACTTTAATGAAGTATCCATGCCTGCCTCAACCTAACATTAATGATGGACAATGCTTATAGTTGTGGGTTGCCTATGACGTGGGGTGTCAGTGGAAGTCCAACTATGTCGGTAATATATGGCTGTTAAAATTGAACTACGCTGAATATTAATTTGGAAACAACCATTTTTATTTGTTCAGTGCAGCTTTCAATATATTAGGCGATTTTCTATTGATTTGAATAATGTTTATATCTTCTAAAACTTTATTAACTATTGGAAAACAGTTTGGGTTGGAGAAGCCTACAAGTACTTATTTTGCGATTGTGAATGGGTTGGTTTCAAAAGTCTGTAATTAAGGGCCATTCTTTTTTGCCAATAAACATTATTGATGTAATGAAATTCTCGTCCAATATTACTCAATCTGTCCTGCTAACTTCACTGTTGTCCTGTACTTGATTTAGGACTGTGGAGTTGAGAAAAATTCAAGAGGAGTCTAAATTCCAAATACAAACGCTCAATTTCAAAAACAATAAAAAATCTCATCATTCAGGGTGCATGTTATTCTGGACTTGAAAAATTGCAATTGAGCCAAATAATATTAGAATATATAGCACAAAAGTACAAATAAAATAACTTTTTTTGAACCAATCTTTAAGAAAAAATATTTTTTCACCATTGTGGGCAGTAGAGAAGGTAGATGTTTGTTCATAGTTTACCTAGCTGGAGCGCTTGTAACAGAATTTTCAGAACAAGTTTATTGACTTTGGATAATCTGATTTGTGTGATCACCAGCAATCCAAAGAGCTCTGGTAATAATTGAGCAACATTCTGACAGATACGTTGTGAACTCATCAACCTTGAGTTTTTTTTCAAGAAAAGAGAAGTCTAACTTGGATTTCTTTGGCTTATATGATACTTGACTTCAGCCAGGAAGAATAGGTGTAGCAGCTTCTTCACTTTTTACTTGGCATTTTACGCATAGCCCAATTAATTGCGCGAATTATAAACCCCTCTAAAAATTTTAAGGGTCATTACGAATTTGATCTAAACTGTTAATTTACGTAAAATTTATTGAAATTTAATGCTGAGGAAGACAGCCACCCTGTTACAAATAGCTAATAGTTTGATTAAGATGCTATTTTTGGAAATTTAGTTGTAAAGACGTCAATAAACCTTGAATTGCTAGATTTCACAATACTATCACATTAACGACAAACATGTTTCTGAGGAAAATGTCACCGCAAGCATAAATTAAACACTTAATCAATAGCAGTTACGTTGTTATTTGGACAGAAATTAAAAGTACGCATGTATAACTCAAAATTTGCATCCTCACATCACACTAACACATGAATTAACACATGTTCGCTTCCGTTGTGCACATTGGTATGAACTATCATCATTAATAAATCTCAAAAACTCATTCAAGAACTCGTTTATTTGAAGGTGAAGATCAGTAAAATATGGAAATAAATTGTTTTCATTTTTTTACAGAATTTGCAAATATTAACCAATTTTTATAAAATATTGGAGAAATTTTCCTACACTAACTGTACTGTTAATGAAACCAAAAATCACTTCATGTCTGCCTCATTCGAACTGTCGGAGCTAAGCAAATAAGCTTTCATCAATCTCTAATAATAACAATCTAAGATAATTTGTATACTAAATTATACAGAAATATAGAACATGTATTATGCCGATATCATTTGTATGATGTGTTGATCCAGTTTATGCCTAGATTGACAGTTCTCTTTATAAACAATTATAAAAAAATTTTGCTTTAAACTAATAGGAAATTTTATTTACATTGAAATTTTTTGATCGATATATTGAACTACAGCATGTAAGTTACACTGTTTTGACATAATTAAATTTCACTCAGAACAATCTAAATAGAATAAAATTATATCCCAATTCGATTGAAGGCCTTATTACGTTTTTTTTAACCACGTAACGTATTTTGTCAGCATCAACCCATATAACAATGAAGAAAAATTATAGAATCTATTTCTATATCTATGCTTATTAGAAATGTGTTTGACAACAATTGGATTGTTTTTCCAACTAAATTCTTCTCTACCTCACATAACGCAGATATTTCGAGCAATGGGACGAAATTGTATTGCTTCGCAAATATAAGCTGACAAATAATACAGTTAATCGAGGTAAATTACAAGGAAATAATAAACAGTCTACTGATCAACTCTATTCCCAATGAGCCCCCAACTGTAAAATTATTAATAAAATTATTCCTAATTACATGCATCAACATTAGCGAGGCATATTATTTGGTCTCCCGCCGCATAAATACTATAAATACTGTCGACGTAATCCGCATAAGTGCTGGGCTATAAAACACGCACACTGACATTGAAACATGAGCGGAAAGTTAGACAATACCAAGAGAATTCCATCTTTTTGCAATATTCATTTCGACAGTTATCGTACTTGCAATACTTCGTTTATTTCAGAAAGTTAATCTAAAGAAATTCGCAAGTAGCGGATCAGGTTTTTTTAGACCAGTGATTGGACTAAAAGTATGCCGGTGGACTGTAGGCCAAGTTAAGACAAATCTGTGCTGTAAGTCGTGCTGGACCCATTTTTTTAAAAAAAACTACGTGGGCGGCAGGCCAAGTAATAACAGCCCGCTTCAATTCTTCCTTCGCATGCAACCCCAATGTAGTAAAGAAACTATGATTTCATAATAAATGTATCGACTAAGTACCATGCAAAATAGTTCAAGAAGAGGTCAATGAAAATTTAAAAAATTATGATGTCCAAGTCTATAAGTATGTTTTTTGTAAAAGAATGGAATTTGTACATCGTATATATATACATTAAGGATTTTTTGACTCAAACAAAATTTGGGTCACTGGTCTAAAAAAAATTTCTGGAATTGACTTTGAATACTGATTTAGGGTAATTTGATGTTGCTGATTTCAAATCTGTAATTATTTGTCTAACACATTACGATTCTAGGTGACATTTTCTAGAATTGAAAATTTTTGTCCAAAAATATATACATATGGTAAATTCTACTAGACAATTATTTTCAGTTGATGACAGATAGGTCTCTTCACACGTGTAATTTATGAAAGGTAGCCATGTTCCAAGATTCCACAAATAAAATATACAAAAACATTAGTGATAAAAAATCAATAACTGACACATTTTCATTTCAATTATTCTCCTTTGCATTGTGCTTTTGGAAACCAAGCAATGCTCTGCCATCATGTGACAGTCCAATCGCCCTTTGGAGCAATATTTCAATGTTCTGGTGAAAATGTATTTTGGAAATTTATCAGCATGACTTTTTAAATTGAGAAACTTAATGTATATCAACTCTTGAAGCAGATCTTTATAATTTTCTGTTTTCTTGTTTTCAAAAAAGTTCCTTAGACCTTCAACAAAGGCTTTTTAAATTCCATAGCTTCCATTAACTACATATATGATACATTTTATCCTTTAGAAATTGTCGCATTTTAGGTCCATTGAATACGTCAGATTTATTTTTTCAGCAATTTTTTGCAGGAAATGCCAAGCAGTATATTTGAAGCATTCTCCATAAGCATTCTACTTAACATATTCATGAAAATAAGTTTTATATGCAAAGGCGGAAGAAAGTTTTTTTCTGCTGTCACCAGAGGTTTGTGAATGATATTATTATTGCCTGTGTTAAGTTATTATATATCTTGGTGGCAACACATTTCTAGTCCAAAATTGTTGTTTGATTCTCGAAGTCCAACAGCAACGTAATCAGAGTAAATTTGTATATACAGATTGTTAGTCAAGTGAAAATGTCATTATTTTCAAGTCAACAAAATTTTGACAACCATGCTGTCCATATATGCTTTTTTTGATAAAGGAAAATTGCATTTCTGACTCACAAACATAAGAGATCCTTGGGAAAATGCAATTGTGTTGAAGTCATTTATAATTATAATTTCATATTCACCGAATTATATCAATAGGCATACCTATTGACAATGTCTGATTTTTTAATGAGCGACGTATCGTGCGTAGCTTGCGCCAATAAAACATGACTTGATTGCAGATTTGTCAACGAGCCGAAATTTCGGTTCGGCTCGCCTCGAGTCGCCGCATAAAATCTTTCAATGAAGCTCGATATTTCTTAAAAATATAGCACTCTCAGACTTTTTTTACGTAGCTCTTCCTATTATTTAATAAACATTTCTAAAATATAATTATAAGAAAGATATATTGAATGAAAAATAAGAAAATTACCAAGCATCACTATAAATTTGCTTTGCTTAAAAAAGGCACGTTTTACGCTCATTGTATATCCAATACTGTGCTCAAGCTCGGCTTGGCTCGTTAGAAGCTCGGCTCTTTGACAAGTTTGCTTGATGGAGCAAATCTGAGTTCATATTCAGATCAAACCACCTATATTAGGCCGCAATTCATTTATTTTTGGGCCGGGCTACTGTCCGTATGAATATTTTTTAAAGCTTGAATAATATTGTTCATGTCAAACACTTTCCAAGTGATTACGTTCAATGTCTATTCTTGGAATTCCAAACACCCATGTGGTGTTTTGATGTTAAAAATTTAATGTATCCTTCAAAATAAACTTTTACAGACTATGTAAAATTAATACCAGAATTATTTATTTATCACTACAATTAATACTTGCAACTATAATATAGAAAGCATTCACTTTTAATTGCTAATATTTTCTTTATTTCAATATCTTATAATATGCGTAGAGCATTGATAATACATAAAAAGCCTTTGTTTATAAATTAAACATTTTAAAATCGCGCATTTAATGAGAGAAATGTATCTAAGATAAAGCAATTATATATGCGTCCTGGTGGGCAAACATCACCTTTTCTTTGCCATGAATGTACCAGCACTTTGTTTATTGTAAATTGTTGTAAAAAACAGCTGGAGGGAAACTGGTATTAGAATGTAAATTGAAATTAATCAAATTGTTCATTGCTTTATCAAAATAAAGGCGTTCGGCCGTTTTGACATATGGTCTTAAAAACTGTTTTTCCAACAAACGGACAACACTATTCTATTGATTTTTGTAAATCAGGACGTCTGCTGCAGCTATGATCTGTCATTGTATTTTTCAAAGCACAAAATTTAACTGGCATATGACGAATAAACCTTCGTGTAATACAATTACATTCTATCAACTCTATTTGGCGCTTTATGATCACAATTTTACATAAAATGCCTTGTCAAGTTTTAAGCTTTTAATATTAAATAGAAAATCATCAGCATTATTTGTTTACTTTTTGTTTATTTATCGTATCTGAATGTACTTCCTAATTTGGATAAATCTTATAAAAGTCTACTAGTTTATCCACAAGAAACATTTGGAATGTATCCCTCCTTCAGTGTTTACACGTTGAATTTTTTAGGTTTCTAAATTTGATATTTTGTAAGAAAGTTTAAAAAGTAAAAAAAATGGTAAAATGCATTTTGATAGTACATTTTGCATGCTGACGTTAATGATCACTAATGAAGTGTCTCTGCATCAGAAAATCCAGCCAACTCCCTTAGGGTGCATCCTCTCTCTCAAGTTATGGAGATGTTGTTTATTCATCGGTGCAAACATAGACTTTCCTTTCTGTAGAACGGATGGAAGACAGCCATTCATACTGAGTCTAAACTTCCAGTAACACTATTACCAATTCGGAAAAATATTTCGTTGTTTGAATCAGCTTTTCAAATACTTGGTTTGTACTCAATCTGGATGATTATGTTTTTTAGCTTTCAGCCTAGAAGAAGTACTCAGAAAAGCTGTATATACTGGCTGATTCGACACCTTACCTTACATTAAAGGTGTTTTAAATTAAAACATTCTTTTTTACAAGTGTCTTGTAGTGTATTAAATATAATATATGTCATACAATAGCTGCCATTTATGTATCGTTAAAATTGCATCCTCAATGAGGATTAGCGTCACCTTGTAAGATTAAAAATATGTAGGAATGAATATCTTACAACCTCGCCATTGTTCGTAAATAATATTGCCGTCAGTATATCTTCCAGTGTGTATTTTTAATGATTTACAACATTTTCAATATTTGTGACAGCACCTTTGATATATTACATCATTATTTGGTGGCATAACAAATCTTGGTGTTATAAGAATTAATTGCAGTAATGAAATGTCATGTACGCTAGAATTATATGTCACAATTGTCAATTAATTATTCAACTATTTGAGCGATTCCAAATACAACCTAGACTCATAATCATTTTAACACATACATTTACAACCTTTCTATTTACAGTACATCTTCGATCGATTCTCAAATTTCTTTGGATTTGGGTAAAGTCTCAATTTTTCGCATGACATTATAAAGTATAGCTACGCACATACTAGAGTCAGCAGTAGAACACATTTTTGTCCCGGTCTCGTACTGGTTCCTTTCGTGTTCAGTTTGTCAATCAGTTCCGTCAGATTTAGTACTTGTCCCTCTGATTCCGGTCAAACACATCCATTTTTGTTCCCATGCTGTGATTAAGTATGTTATAATTATTTCTTATACTAAATAATAGTTTTGCAAATATAATAGGTCAAATATAATAGCAAATATTAAATCAATTGGTCTTAGTCTAGGTATAAGTTGAAAATGTGGTCATGCTCCTGTTTAACTTTAAAATGTTGTTGTTATCCATATATTCCGCTGCTACGAAAACAATTGTAAGGGATTATGCTAAAAAGAATAGGAAATTTTCTATTGAACAGAATATTCACAGAAATCACAGTCATTATTCTTAATAATCAACATATGTATTTTTGCTATTAATATTTATTTTATAAGGCAATAAAAATGTTCAATGCATGTAAAGCAAAATATCATCACAGAAAACAAGTATCCGTGGGGTTTCTCTAGTAATAATATCAATATAATCACACTCACCTCAATGGTCAACAAGTCGTGTATTTGAACAACTATTTAG
The DNA here is from genome assembly GCA_900660155.1 of Hofstenia miamia. Lineage (NCBI taxonomy): Eukaryota > Metazoa > Xenacoelomorpha > Acoela > Hofsteniidae > Hofstenia > Hofstenia miamia. The sequence continues at coordinate 734,815 of CABFPE010000143.1, read as the reverse complement.
ACCCGTGAAACAAAGACTGGTTGGAGAATTCAAGAAAATACATGACCTGTAATCACAAGGGTCAAGTTCCATGCTTAATCTTTGAACTTTCAGAAACTCATACATAGTTTAAGATTTATAATATCATAAGATGTATTCCAATATTTCTAGATGTAATGAGAACCTCAAGCAAAAATAGTCCAATTTTTATTGACATATTATTGAAATATTTTATTTAATCAAATATATATATAATTTAATATATAAATATTTCACTTGCCTAAATACCTGTCGACTACCGTCAGTATCTTAATTAATATGATGATGTAGGATCAAAAAATTATTGGTCCAAGTTTAATCCCATTACCACTCCGATTAAGCATTCTGAGCAAATGAGCCTATGTGGTGCCAAAGCATAGTTTATATCTAAGCCGAAATTGGTAAAAATATATCAACAAAATTCCAGTCCACCGCAAAATTTTGTTCAAATAATACTGATATTCACACATTCACACATGCAGTTATTTCTTTTAATAAATTTAATGTCAAGCAACACTAATAAAGAATATTTTTCATTATTTTATTCAACGACGATATGGATCAATCCAACCATTTTAATGTCTTCTCTTTAGGCTAAGACCTATGTTAGGGCTTTTATAAAGGGCCTTCATCCACTTCTTTTCAAAAAATCACGCACGCAGACGGAATCAACTCAAGCGAAGAAACACCCACATGAAGGCATTTAAATAAATGATGCAGAAGGCAGACAAAATGAAAACACCTCTCCTACTTTAGACATAATCACATTAATGTTAAAAGTTCTATTTTAATATTACAGATAACATCTCAAAGGAAGGTAATCAATATCCGAAATAATCCGAGACACAGTGACAGGACATCTATCACCTGGAAAATTGTTTAATATAGACTTTTCAAATTGTAATCATTAACGCGTATGCACCCGTTTTTGCTTTTGATTCTCCTTTAATTTGATTAACGTCAAACTATTAAACCACTGGCAAATTAAATTCAATTGCTTTTGCTGAAATTTAAGACAAACAAACTGAATACATGTTAGCACTACACGTTAATTTCTAACAAATGCAACTACTTGTAACCGTTTAAAACACGCATAGTTGAGATTTGAAGTATTTGCCTTAACAAACTAGAACTTTATTCAAATCCTTGTTAAGAAAATTGTGCTATTTGCAATCATTTAAATGCATGTATACTTGAAAACATTGATTTTTATAAAATACTTGTTTTTGGTACGACACTTATGTCAATGCATGTAGGCTGCCGAGAACAACACAATCAAAAAATTAATCTGGAAAGCAATTTTTTTGTATTGCTACTTTAAAGAGCATATCAATGCAATAATCTTGAAATCAATATTAAATTATAAAGTGGCGAAGAATTAGTATTTAGAAATGTTTTTGGTCTAGAAGTTAAATGTTCTTTCTTTCAGGATAATATATTTTTAGGCTTTGATGTATTTCTGAACTCCACTGAGTATCATTGTGGGAAGAGCAATCATATCCACTCCGATCATTCCAGGAAATGATATTAGTCTAGTACACAGGGTATTCAATTCAATAAACGTGTTTATTTGATTAAATCTACTTCAATCTGCTCTCATTCAATTAATCATTAGTAAACAGTTTATTTTGCTTTCAATATCCACGTAACCCACAATTGAACTTAAAGCAGAAGGCTTGTAGAATTGTACAAGAGCTTCATCATGCTATAAAAGGTTCAGGTGAATTTCCAATTTCCTTATCTTAATTAATGCATTTCAGGTTTTGAATTAAACAGGTTTTATTGATACGGTTATTTTTTATATATTAATGTTGGTTAGCTTATACAGCAGATACCTATTGACCATCGCTAAGGACTCCCCATAAAAATTTTTCACTAAATTTAGGACATCAACAAAGAAAAATTCAAATTCTAAATTTAAATTTATAGACAAACTAGAAAAAACAAGAATAGCAAGAATTCAAAATATTATTAGCTTTCACATAAATTGTTTGTGATATTTTCCAAAGTTTTAAAACCTTAATAATGCTTATCATTATAGATATGATTTTTGAGTTTCACAATTTTATGCCGATATTAACTCATTACAAAACCTTGCTTATATCTAAGCAATTTTAACAACCAATCCTCTTTAAGTTTAATAACTATACAGTTTTTTACAATTTTTTAACATTTATCCTTGTCCCAATAAAGAAAGCAGGGTATAATGCTGCAGTCATAAAGTCACAGAATCGAATGTAATTGTGTTGAAAAACGATGAATTCGTCTCACCTAAGCTAAATGATTATGTTCTGTCTAGAAGACACAATTATTTTTAGAAATGTATACCAGACTTAGTAAAGATGCTATCAAGAAAGTCTAAGAAGGCGTGGGCGAACTAGTTAACATGCTTTATTGTACTTCAGCTTGATTAAGGGTAAACACTTATTGGGATGGTTTGTTTATAAAGCGAAAGATATTCAGTGAGAGAACATTAAAAACATTTGACAGTGATCGCAAATTGTATTTTTCGCTTCCTAATACAGGTACTTATCTATCAGACCTATTCAACATAACGTCTTTGAGACTTTACCAGTATTGCAGAAAAATAAGTCTTTATTCCTAAGATTATAAGATATATTATGAATAATTTTAATCAAACAATTTGCTTAATATACAGTTAAATGCAGGATGGTGATCTTTAACCTTAAATACATACTTAAGGAAATTGGGAATAGAATTTACACCTGTGGCCTTCGTTTTGGATTTAGTACATTATCTAGTTCGGCTATTTAACGAAGGTGAATGGGCCAACCAAGATATCCAAATTCACAATGTTTGTATCCAACTCCTCATTAAAAATGACTTTTTTTTAAAATTGCCATAGTATGAAAAGTGAGATTTTTTTAATAAATTCAGCATGTAAAATTGAGCAGCTGAGAAGTTTTGTTTCAATATTTATAAAATTTAAATCCATAATTTACAATTTATCACAAAACTCCACTAAAAATAATGATTCAAAATTTTTCCGATAAACTGAAGCTTATTGAAGTTTATTCATAATCTTGAGATGCTAAAATTTTCTTTTATTTGAGAATATTCACACATCAAACTACATCTATAGTATGGTGAAGCTCATGTATATTTTGAATATCTAATACGCATTATTGAATTCGATAAGCAAGACTGTTAGGTTTGATGATGTTATGGCCAAGGTGCCAAGCGACAAGATTTGCATTAAGGCGTCATAGGTTCCTGTAATTTTTTAATCGAAAATGCTAAAAAATTATGATAAATTTCTTATTAGGATTTGGATTGAAGGAAGTTCTTAATATTTAGTAACCTTGTCATTGTTTAGAGTTTGTGATGGTCCCTTCAAAATATATTTGAATGTTCATTACTCACGAAGTCATAATGATATCTAAAATTTGAAAACAGTACACTATAGATTGTCTTCTTTGTCATTTACGTTTTAAAATCGTTTCAGGTCTTCTGAACTTTGCTTGATTGGCTTAACTACAGAAAGAAAAATATTTGTCTGCAGTTGTTGCTCCCATGAGTTTTTTTGCATTATTACCTGAAAATTGGACATCGGAAAAGTTTTCTTCAAATTTTTAGGTCAAATGAATATCAAAGCTTGAAAGTTTTTTGTTAAAAAGTTGACTGGAACTGTTAAATGTAGTACGCACGTTTTTCTTAACCTATTCTGCATCATTAAATATTTTCAACAGCAGTGAAAACAGAAGTAGTTCAGAAAAAAGATGTTAGTTTTATCAAGCGTTAGTCATGAAAAAATGAATTGAACTAAAAATATCGGTTTACTAATATAGCCTATAACCTTTCACTTAACAAACATTTCCCTAATAAATTATTATTAAAATTTGTTAATAGCTGGTTTTTTCATCTTTAAGCCTTAAAGCAATGTTTCTCAAATAGACTTAGTGCAAATTTGTGTTGGGCATTTTTACGAAACAGTGAAGATGGGTTTTACACTTGTAATACATTTATAGTGTTAAGGGCTTTAACATTTACAAGCAAAACGTGCATAATTCTGAAGATATGCATTTAATTTTTAATGTAACCAAAATTACAAGTTCTTAGTGGTTCTAAACTAAAACAATTCAAGCTGTTTAAACAATCATAGATCCGACTCAAAGCCTATCTACAATAGAAACTATCTAAGAATGTAGTAGCAAATAGCATTGAAAGTTGGGAAATCAATCACTGCCGAAACACAAGTTGAATCGAAATAATTTAAGTCTAAATATTTTGTGTATTCACTGAATTTACATTAAAGACAGATGATAAATCAAATAAAAACGTACATCCAAATTCAAAATCTCCTTTTCTAATAATTTGTTGAATGTCGAAATCTATTTACAAAAAAATATTAAACAGCTGTAAATGACAAGCACATGTCAAAGCTAATTAATTCTGTTATTAGCAGTTGTTACCAATTTTGAATTCTTGTTACTCTAAAAATAGAACTGTTTGACTGACAGTGAGGTATACGTAATCCCTCTCAATGAGCTGTAAATGAAAATTATCAGTTTTTTCAAAAACGTTACATTAGGACTCTTGCGCTATGCTGATATTACACGGCCTTCGTAAAAAAATTTAATTTCTAAACAAACACTTTAGAGGGTTCTATACACAAAAGAGTATTTATTGATAAAGTAATTAAACTGCAAATACTAGTCTGAAATTAATATAAAAATATCTTGCTACAAGAATTTATGAAATATTCGTAAGACATATGCAATTTTAGGCGATTGCAATATTTATCTCACCAAAGAGGTTGTACTTTTGTTAGAATATGCTGCTTGTTTATTGCTTCGCTATATTTGTTCAATTTGCCTAAAAATCTTTTCAGCAAATTTCAATTTAATATCTTACTTAAATAGCAATAATTATATAATTGGAAATATTAAATAGTTCTGCAATAGTAAAGTTTATTTGTAAATATTATTGATTATTTTCAATTTCATTTAGTGTTATTACCAATGAATGGTATGTGTCAAAGAAACCAAAATTTATGACAGTTCTGACTTGAATTTCTGTCAATAAATATCTGTTTGTATATGTTCATCTCTTTCTGACATTATGTTGAGAGCTTAATTTGAGTTTTGACAATAATCAAACATTCAGAGTTTCTCCAATCAATCATTCAATTTTCGATATATTTCTCAAATATATAATTGTATACACTTAGAAGTCTGGAAATACATATTCCAAGATATTGACTAAACAGAAGCATGGCAGATTGCAAACAGAATATTTTGTTTCTTGCAATAACATAACACCATTAAGAAGTTTAAAAGTAAATGTAGTTCATAACGAACGACAACAACCTCATTAATTGTAAATAATTTTAAAAGATCCTGTCGATTAGAGCGGAAGAAATTTCACATTAATTAGATCAGACTGTATCGCCAGTGTTCAAGAAATATAGCCCAGCAACAGGTTACAATCAAGTTTTTGTGTAACTCTAAAGAAAAAAATTGCATTTTCACAATAATTTACCGATATCTTAGAAAGAAAAAGTAACCATGATCTCTTAAGTTATTAATCCATGGGGAGTTTGTATTTTGAATATCGTCTTAATTTATACTAAAAATAGATATTGTCAATTAAAATTTGCAGTTTATAAATATCGGGCATCAACTAGACCCCGGTGACCGCTTTAGCTACCCCTAATTAAACATGCATTCAGTTAAATACTTCTATTATTGATGAAATAAACACTGCTGCGACAATAATTGCTTAAAAATTTTAAGAAAATTTATAGTCACATTAGAGATTTGCGGGCTAGCCCGACGCACGCGCGGGCTTAAAATTCTTTTTTTGAACAAACGTTGTTTTTTGGTAGTAACAATGCAATATCATTACAATATTACAATTTACATATAGGCTAATGTATAAATGTATATAATGTAAAGGAATTACACCGTTATTAAAGAGAACGGGTCACCCGTGGGCGACCTAGCATGTAAACGAACGGGCCATAAATTCTAAACGTCCGTGAGCGGGCTCGGGCCGATAAAAACCACGGCCCGCAAACCACTAAGTCACATTATAAAATAGCAGCAATAAACGTTGTAATTTTATCAAGACATCAAAACAATTGATTTTAAAATACTTATCAAAACTGAGATGTCTTCGTATGCACCCAAAATATCTATTTACATGTAATAATTTGTTTAAATATATACTATAACTGCTAAAATTATCGATATTTTCATTTCATAGAACTTTGTAATGATTTTTTCAATCAAAATATATATTTTGAAATTTCAATTTAATCACTTCTAAACTTAATTAAAATGCTAATTATATTTATGTAATGATATAAAGCTATAATGAAAAAAATGTTTACAATAGTTTGAATAAAAACTTTAGACTAAAAATAATAATCTATCGAAATCAATTAGAATTTTTTTCAAAAAGCGATAGAATTACTGTCAATATATTTCAATATAAATATACTGGGAATTAAGGTATAAATTTATTTTAAAATCTAATTAATCTGTTCTTAACAATGCTTAGGTAAAAAAAATTCGTAATGTAATACAATGGCGAAATCGAATTGCAATGTCTACAATCTAAGTTAGCAAAGGGTCATTGGGTTAGTCCTGGTTGCATGCACTAATAAACTAGACACAGTTACCAATTAATTAATCTCAGGGAATGAAAAATGTAGCGACTACAATCATGAAATTTTAATATATATATATATATATATATATATATATAAGAAATATTAATAGGGCGGGTGAAAATCAAAAACCTATTTGAAAAATATAACCAGACATGAAAAACACGAAGATTGAAAGATTTAATATTGTTGTAAGATCAAAAAAACTAAAATATTTTGTTAGGTCAAAATTTCGATTTTAGGTCAAATATTGTTAAAATCTACTATTTAATTCGTATTTTTTCTGAATACTTATTTAAGTTTGATTTCATTAAATTCTATTTTTTGTGAAAAGCTTATCAAAGTTTGATTTCAAATCAAACTAAATGTTCTAATGCTATTGGTAATCAAGTTTTTACAGTCCCGAAAAGTTTTAGCGAAAGATTGATATTTTTTTTTGAAAATACACAGTGATTTTGAAGAAGTCTGAGTTTATGATTAGATCAAAGTATGGTCAAAATTTCTGGTTTTTAAGTCAAAAAAATAACTGCTCTAATAATACAATTGAGCAATAACACGTTATTTAAACTATAAAATATCAGTTATTTACTTTCACCAAATCATGCAATTCAATATATGTTATATAAAAACAGCCCTATTCTAATTAAGAAGCCATAAAATTTTGGGTTAACAATGAATTTTTACATGTTTTTGCACATTATTGAAAATTTCAGACTGAATATCAAATATAGCAAGGGAACTAATTTGAATTAGTGCAGTATACAATGGATCCAAAAAGGCATTTGAAAATACATTGGCTTAGCAAAAGTGCAACTATAGTAGACATTTTATATTTGAACTGGTACATTTTTCAAATGGATGGGATATTATTATTACACATTCCAAAACATGTTGGACACAAAATGGATCGTCCATTAAGTACTACTGTTAGTTTTACAATTTTTCATAATACAATAATAAATTTCATAGTAATTACAAAAATCAAATTATAATAGTTCAATACATTTCTATTGATGAAAAATAGAAGGAAAACTTTAAAAAACAATCTAAATTTATTGAAATTGTATCTACAATTTATATACAAAACACTGCGACTTGAACGAAATACCCTGTTCGATCTACAATTCACGTATTAAATACGTGGCATTTCGAAATAATAAATTAGAAAGTACAAAAATCAGTCTATCCTGCCAAAGATGATTTATTGGATGTTGCAATATCGGCCAAACACCAAAACTTTGTACGTTTTCGTGGTGGAGGCACTGCACTGTCTGTCTTGGATGTTGAATCCTCCGAGTTCTCACTGCCCTGGTCCGAGAGAGGACTAACATCAGAAATTCTTGAGAAGACATGTGGTTGTTGTGAGGAAAGTATCACTAAACAATATAAATTTAACCATTATAGAAGGTTTAAAAATTAAGTGATAAGTTTATGCTTTACATGCTAGTATTAATTTAAAGTATAAAATTTTACTGTAAAAATCAAGATGACAGCAACTGTATTGACAGTTCGATAAATACTAACAAAAATAACGTTCATAAGCCGCATGGTGGCGCATTAAAAAACAATAATAATTTCTATGTTGAGGCCACAGTAAGCACGCGTTAACTAACAGATCAAATAAGAGCACTGAGAGCAAACACTGACGTAGTTTAACATATTGCTTCGCAAACAGTAGAACCTGTTATCAAAATTTCAATCATTAAGTAATTATGATAGAGAGTCTATTGATATTGACTGTACAAATATGTGGAGTACGCGTTTATATCCATTTCACCAATGACTATATTTATTTATTAAGCTCCTTGATAAAAAATGCACCAAACAATAAGTTATCGAAAAGTTTATCGACTATTTAGTGAAGAGCCCTTCAGGTAATGATAAGAACAACCAGTAACACCCAAGAAAGTCACCGAAGAGAACATCGACGAATCCAATAGGCAGAAGCACTTGACAGACGTGTCAAGTGTTAAGAAAAGATTTAAACGTACCGAGTTGGATTTAGATAACTCATTCAAGGCTTATTGAATAGCAATAAATACTTCTCTCAGCCTATAAAATCTCACTAGTAGTTTTTAACTGCAACAATTTACGCCTACAAGGGCCATAAACACTGTGCACTAAAAACCAAAGAAAAATCATAGTAAAAGGCAATATTTTGTAATTAACAAAAACTTTTATGAACTTAATTAAAACTCATGCAACTTACATATATATAGTAATAACGGATTTTGTATAAATTCAAATGGTAAGACCTTTTGAAATAGCAGTTTGGGCGACATTGATACAACAGTAATCATCAACTAATCGGAGATTTAGCAGTTACATGGAAATCATAATCAACTGCAGACGATTAAAAATGCAAAGTTGACAAACAACGAACGGTTTTCTCTTGTTTACATACAAACATTTCCTGTCAAACAACGTGTTCTGTAGATCCTTCCTACTTAACAGTAAAATAAAGTTAAGTGCTAAATCGAATATTGGCTGGTAGCGTTCAGTAATTGGCTCATTAAAATAAAATGTTAATAAAGTGCGAACAATGAGGTAAGTGCGTGTAAGTGAGTATAGCCATAATTTTGACACTTACGAAGCGATCAAAGCCCCGGGACACCAATTGCGCGTCAGTTCGTGAACAAAAACTACAACCGTCACAGGAGTGAATACACGTTAATTTCAAAATTCGCATGCTGCGCACAGCAAGCTCGTTCCGCATAATAACACACTAAATTCGTTCTGCTACATTCATTATCATAGGCCGAGCCCGTTCATTACGCGTCGCCTCTGGGTGTCGAACGACAATTAAAGATATGTGCATTTGTATGCGCTTCAAGCTGCCAAAACAATTATAGCATCCCGATTTGTCATTAGATGTAATTATAGTTGGTACCAATCGAATAGTAAATTGTGCCAATGATCGTTGAAGACAATCTTCAAATATTATAACAAAAGACTGCTATAGCATTGCATAAGAATTTAGAATACTTACAAAAGTTAGTGGGAAAATTAAAACATTAAAAATGCGCATGAGAAATGTGAATCAGCAATATGCATAAAAAGAGAATATATGGGGCAAACATTATATACTTTTTGAGACAATGAATGCAGCGAAAGGGGACACTTTTTGCTTCCATGCACAATTAAGAAATAACTGTTTGACATCTAAGAGAGACTAAGTTGATTAAAGCAAAATTTATATAACCTAAAGCCTGAAAATATATTCAAGCGTTGATGCAAAATTGAGGCTTAGCTGTTCAAAAACCAGGAAGATTAATTCTAAAAACGGTGAAATAGTCCAAATAACTGCAGAAGTGATACTTGCATAGCATAACAATAATGGCTTTATTAGGCGAGAAAGATTAACTTTGTTATTCGAATTTTAACAAAGCCTGCCGCATTTATTAGTTTAGGATAATTTTGTATTCCATCGCGCCAGATGATATTAAATTTAAAATCCCAAAAATTCCCGTTATAAATTTATATTTATATAACGGAAATTATTTGAGGACCATTTAACTTTTTGAACGTTATATGTATATGAACGGATTTAAATGCTGAACATGACAAAATAGGATAATGGAGGTAAACAAATTTCCAGCATCTCTCTAAAAAATGTCACTTTCAGCAGAGAACACTGTCTTCATGATAGGGGTTATTAAAATATGATACAATAAAATTAAGAAATTGGGCTGGAATAGAGGCGCGCAGATGGGCGAAGTGGTAGTGTAATTGTTCTTAAAACAATATGCATGTTAAAAAAAGTAAACAGGGAATTGCAAAAATAGATATGTACAGCTGAATCAACATGCTTGATGATGAGGAAAAACAAAATGGCGGTATTTAATATCGTGTTAAATGTAATAAACTGGTGTAGTTTTAACAAATAAATTATTAATAAAGTAAACTTCATATCAAAATACGGCAGCAATTGGTGAATTATATAAGATAAACAATTACTGGAAAAGTTTTAGCAGCTGAAGATATAGATTCGTCTTATTAAAAACCTATATGCCCGTAAGAATTCTTAATGTAAATATAAAAAAGCAATTCGTGTGAAAGATATATTTTAAAGATAGTGCTTACCTTTAGAATATGATTCATCATAGCCTTCATCAACTTCTTCTGTACAGCAGCCAGTCACATCCACAAATTTGTCTGTCTGTCCACTTTCACCACTTGTCGTGGTAACTGCACTATCACCCAAAACTTCATCACTGCAAATTTCGTCATCACTTAGCTCATCATCATCGTAAGCATTACGAGGTGTCCATGTCATTTTGCCTTCTTTTTTCAAGCGCCGCCTAGCATTAGCAAACCAAGTGCTGACTTGAGTGAGGGTCATTTTAGTGATTATAGCTAGCATGATTTTTTCGCCTTTGGTAGGATAGGGGTTCTTTAGGTGATCATTTAACCAGGTTTTTAAAGCGGCGGTGGTCTCACGAGTAGCATTTTTCCTTCTGGCCAATGGGCCCCAATCACCGGCGACCAATCTAATAAACCATTTAATTAAAACTATGCGAGATTCGGCGCCTTAGGAAATAGAATACCGTTAACATGTCAAATTAAACAGAAATTAATGAAAATACAATTTCTAATATTCCCTTGCAGGTGTGAAATTCATATTAAGTCAATTTAAGCAAATGAAGGACGAAATTGTGTTTTCTAATTAGCCAATCAGAATTGAGAATGCCAACTCTAAAAACAATGCTCCTACAACAAAACCTTCTTATTAATAATATCCTTTCTAAATATTTATGACTTTTCCCAAAATGATTTAAAAATCGATAATTTCTGACATTTTTTAGAAACAAAATCTAAAAATTTTATATGAAAAATCTGCTATAAGAATAAAGAACAATTAAATGGAGCACAAAAAGAATTAGGAACGACATCCACAGAAAAATAATCATATGCAAAAAATGGATAACTATTCAATCAAGGCAAGTCAAATACATGCAATGTTGAGCACTCGTAAATTTCTGTTATACGAATCCTCAAAACAAAAGCATGCATTTCTATTTCCTCAATAAATGTATTTTTCAGTAAAGTGCCGGATGATTCGTGTTTTGAGAAATGTTCTATACCGTGAAATATCACATCCTATTTCCACATTCGCAATGACTGCTTCTTGTAGACAAATTGATTTTATGTATCAACTCTAAACACAATCCAAGGAAAGGAAGTAGCTAAGGGACAAAGCAATTATTAAAATTATACCCAAGAAAGTAGAAAAACAACTCACTACTTTCGAAGTTATACGATAAAAGATAGAATTTAATTAAATTAAAGTCTGTGTATGGAAATAATGCAATTGGGCATAAATTCATTAGCGATTTCTTGTTTACGCCTGGAGATAATATATATTTTCATGAAATTATATTAAGCAATAAACTGACATTATTATTTCTAATGATTTTCCAGCAACACGGAAATAAAGTTGAATTTACAAGAATAAAATGAGACTACATTCATTCATTTCGAATCTGGTTGAAATTGTAAAATGATTATGTCGACTATTGTTGAATTCTAGTCTAGTTGTTATTATTGAATTAAAAGAATAAGTATGTTCTTTACTATTTGGTTAGAATTAGTAAGACACTTTATAAAACATAATGGAAATGCCCCTAAAGGCCCCCGACTTATAGGGGTCACTGCCCTCTTCCTTGTAATTGAAATTTTTTTTTACTATTTTTTTATCCACAATCTTTATTTTGAGATATTTATGTTACCACAGAAGCATAAATTTTAAACTTCTCCGTTAATAAATGATCGACAGTAATTGGTGAGGCTGTGTAAAATAGGTGCCCACGAGTTTATAAAGAAGCAGATTATTTCAAAACAGTTTTTTTAATGTCCTGTCACATATATAAAATATCAGAAGTCAATAACTTACCCATCGGGAAATTGTGGTGTAGCGTTTGGAATGTGAAAAGCAGGGTGAAAAGCAGCTGCAGGGAAGCCAAACGGATGTAGCAAAACCTGTTGTGAGAGAGGAGCATTTGGTTGTTGAGCGGCCTAAAACAATTGTTTATCCACCGAAAAACAAAAGGTCTCGTTAAAGATTAACCTGATTAGAAGGCAGGTTACATGTATTCCAAAAATCTTGCATTAGATGCAAAGTAAGCACTCAAGCTCACTAAAACGAATTTAATAGCAGAACCTCGTTGACTAGAAAGAAGAAATCAAACTGGTAGTTTTTAAACAAAATTTTCACACTATCGATTACCTGCTAAATCAACAAATCTGCCGCGAATAATATAGGAAAGAATTACCTTCAATTTAAGAAGAGTACACCCATCAATAAGTACTTAAACGGAATTCAAAATAAATTGATGTATTGTCACACCTACTTGGGAACAAAAAACTACGGCCTTAAATAAATAAAAACGCGTAATACGGAGTAAATCAAAAAGTAAGCAAACACAAGCGCGTTCAAATCTCGTCAAAAATTCATGGCAAACATAACCCTGGCGAAGCAGGATACAAAAGAATTCGCGCGAAATATCAAATATTAATAGCAGTTAAGAGTAGGAATAAAAGAGAAAGTTAAACACCCCCAAAATAAGTGAATAGAATATAAAGAGGCGTTAATCAATGGAACTTGTTGCTAATTAACAATTTCCCTTTTCAATTATTAGCCACGTGGGAAAGCCATACTGAAAAATAAATATTGACTAAAAATTACAAAAACGCAATAGATTTATCAAAGTTGAAATTAGTTGTAAATTCACAGATGCAGTTCGTTACTGCACAAACGATATAATCTGTGCAAACACATCCCGGAATTAAGTATAATAGAAACAATAAAACCTTAATAAACAATTACCCTAAAGACAAACATGAACCTGACATTGCAATACTTAGTATTGTCATTGTGTGTAAATTACTTTAACGGAAAGCATTCATAGTTGGCAACATGGATATGGCATTCTCATTAAATAGTTGGCTTCTATTGGATAAAGAACATGATGTTTATGAAAGGCAAGTGGAGTAGGAATTGGAGAATCGGAGATGAAATCAACTGTCGCTTGCACGCCTGTACCTTTCACCGACTCAGATTTATAGGCTGGAATTACGCCCATCGTATTAATGGAGAGTATGTCATTTACAGAAGAGCAGAACTAGATTTATAAACAGAAATATGCGTCTGAGGTTGACACGCACTTGTCCAAAGCAGAGACCCAATCTCCACACAATTACAAAACTCCGTTCTTGTAATGGGACGGGCAGTCAAGCATCTAATTGAGCTTTCAAAGAAATAACTACTGAATGGAAAAAGTTATTATGCCAAATAACCTTATCTAATTAATGCATTGATCACAATAATATAATCTTAAATTATGGCAAAGAAATGTCTGGTAAGTTAAAAGCTATAACAAAATATTTTCAATTTTAAAACCGCTACTTTTACTATATCCCAGAAATTAACAAATTATAAAAAATAATTGGTTCCAAATAATTTGACTTGCTCAATTAAAAATTGAGTTGGTAAGGAGGTCAAAAATATTTTTTCATTTTCAATAAAAATTCTACACAAATCCACCTAAAAATGATTTTACCATAATAGCACAAATTATTAATTGAAAAAGAAAATATTTACTCAAAAAAGTGAATGTACAAAGTAACTAAAAATGAACCAATATTTTTACAATCAATTATTAAAAATCTTAAAGCTGTGTAGACAGTAAACATAGGAAGTAGCATGCGGTTTAGTTAAAAATTTTTATTAAATAATTGGTTATACTTTTCCCGGCAACTGGCAAAACCGATAATATGAAAAGGTACAAAATCAATAAGTGCGATCCATTGCAATTGAAAATAAATGTCTTAAAAATTCGAAGCCCTTAACTACCAAAATAGATTTAGATTTGATACACGCTATATTATTTCTGAATAGATTATATTAAGGTAAAATAAATGAGGACATTACAACAATATTTTGCATTTGAATCCTAAGATATTGATGGAATAAAGATATATCCAGACCGATCAGTTCAGAATATTCCAAAATATTAAATTATAAAAGCTAAGAGAATACAGATAATTTGTAAGGACATACATTAACTATTAAACAATAGCGCAATCCTCAATAATTGAAGAAAAAGGTTAATGCTGAAAGCCAATTAATCTTACCCTCATTTGAGCCATTTGGAGTACTCGTGGTAGGTATTGGGCATGTTCTACTGAAGATGGGGGTAGACAGGAAGAACAGTTACAGGAACCACCCATTAAATGAGCTTTGTGAAGAGTGGGAGAAAGCTTTGAGGGTTCTAATATATTTGAAGATTCTACGCATTTCGTTTCTAACTGGTTTTTTAACACTTGCATCGAGGCCATCAATAACATCTAAAAATCCTACATAAATTCTACAAAAATTAAATATTTTACAAAATTCATTTTATGGAAATTAATAAAACGCATTGAAAAATCAGAAACAGAGAAAAAATTGAATTTGGAAATACAATGATTAACACAGTGGATTCGCCACTGGTTAAACAGTAGCAGGCGGTTTTATGCTTATTATACTGACGGCGAACTATAATTAAATATAACGTTAATTAACTCGAGTTACGCATGCAATTAAAAATAATTAACCAGTAGTTAACAGTTATGTCATTACACCAATATTGTTAAAATCTAAAAGTAAGTAAGAAAGGTTGTTTTAAAAATATCCAGAGAAGTTGATAAAAAAATAAACGTCAAATTTTGCAAACACTCCTAATTAAAATTAATTAAAAAATATAAAAAATTAAATACAATAATTAATAGATAAAAATAAAAAACTTCAATGAAACAAAATATTCTAATAAAAATAAAATTAACATTAATTCAGACCACATTGTGTATAGTGTATTTAAACATATTAATAAATAAAATTAATAGGAATTTTAAAATAAATAAATACATAAAGTTATCATTTCGAAAAGCTAAATAAATTGAATAATTTTTAAAACTGTTAAGTAATGTAGTTTAATTAGTTAACTTATTACAATACCCAAAATTACCCACTTGGCTGGAATTGGTAACATCCATCAAGATAGATGCGAATGAGAATTGATTGTTGTGTGCGTTTTTGTCAGTAGATTTTACAACGTCGAGGCGGCGAGATAAGACGATCAAGAGTGAAATTAAAACGGCGCCAGTCAGTCTAGCTGTTAATGATTGGCCGTTGCAAATTAGCAATGCGCCCTCATACGTCGGCATGCAAAATAGCCACTTGAACCAATAGCCAAATTGTTCCTGTTTATCACCAGATGTTTTTGTACGTAATACTAGGGTAACAACAACAATTAGGAGAGGGATTTGAGGGCCATTAATTGAGTAACCAGCTTATGAATGTTTTTTGCAATTTTATCCATTGTAAACAAACTAATCATTTAAATGTTTTCATCACTTCTGTTTGTTTGTATTACACAACATCCGACGATATTTTTAAGACTGGGACATATTTGGAATAATTAACATTGTGCAAGTGAAGTATGAAGCACGTGTACTTACCATGAAACCACACTTGATTCAAAACTAAACACACACACTATGGTTTGGGTTCGCCAATGTGTATTACACTCTCTTGATACCTATAGAACTCTGCCCCGTTCCCATAATTTGTAATAGTAATCATTCATTAGATAGCAACAATATCTTATGAATGAAAGACTCTAAATTACTGAATCTGCATTGAATGTTCATATCAAATGAAGGATTTCTAATAAAACAGTAAATATGTAAAAGTATTGGTTATAGGTTATAGAGCATTTATTTCATAGGGTTGTGTAGGACAGGGCTTTCTAAATATTTAGAAGACCCCGCGTAGGACCATACTTTTATTGGCCAGAGCCCAATTAGTTCCATTAAATTTGGTTTCAGTCCCATCTCAAGCGAATCCCACGAAATTCTGATTCCATGTTGTCCCATAGGATAATTCCTTTTTGGCCAAAAATTATGAGGAGCATTTGAAATTCGTGGTTTCACTTTGTTTTTTTATGGTCCTAGTCCCATGCTAATTTCAGCCCCACTAAAACAATTAACAACAGGTTAGCAGTGGCGTGTAACTGAATATTCTCGCAGAACCACTATATATTACATAATCTGTGAAATCAACCATTTCTTAAATGTGTAAAAAATTGCGAAAAGACCAATGTAATTATTCACTCTTATCCTCAACGTACATGTATAAGAGTTGTTGTAATCTATTTCAAGGATGTCAAAATGTGTCCATGGTCACCCTAATATATATTATAGTGGTCAAGGTAGGTATAGGAAATATGCATGCGTGCCTATAGGACTCACTCAAGTAAATCTGTCATTTCATTAAATATCTGATTTGACATATATATAATACATGATATTTTATATATTTAGTGAACTTTTGATACATACTGTGTATATACATTGCAGGGTTGCTGTGGATCTGGATCAAGACATGGAGCGATCCAATCCATTGATATCCACTGGATATGGAACGGAAAATTTATTTTATGGACATCCAAGAATGATAGCAGAACAAAAATAATGGCTAACATAAATTTATTCATTCTTATCGAAATTTTTTAAGTAAAATGAACAATTAAAATTAACTTACAATCATTTTTTGTACAAATCTGAAAATATTAGAAGTGTGGAGTGTGTACCAATCACATTACTCCATTTATGTATGGATGTTTCTTTCAAAATTATAATTTATATTGCAGGCCGATTTTTAATTTGAATTGATCACCTGCGATAGCTTACCTAACTTCCTGAGCATATGGATCCAAGTAACCCAAAACTGTAACCGAGCCGGGCATGAACTGCAAAACTAAGAATGAAGAGAGACCGGGACCGAAATTTCTGAACAATTGCTTAAAATTGTATTAATAAATATACAATCTTTCTCTTACATTGAAATATTATACCAACCATTATATTCAATTAACTAATTAATAATTTTACATCTCGATTTGCTAAAAGCAGTTGATGCAAAATTGTTTTCATTTTAGTATTTTCAATTATATGTCTAATTTTTTTATTTAGAAAAAATCGTATAATGGTTTTGTATATGACGGACTCGGGCCTGAATTTTACCAATTGCAGGGGGTTAAATTACTAGATTGTAAATCAATTTTAAAGGGCAGGCAAGAACATGCAGTACCGCAGAGATGGGCGTGGACCGGGTCGGAAAAATTTTTGAAATTTCCAAAAGAAAACTTACAAATACCTAGCAGTGCACGCAAATGAATCCCAATGCAGTGAAAGCAATATAATTTAATAATGTGTTGAAAACTAAAGTTTGTATTTTAAAATTTTAATTTAGTATCATGTACTATCAGTGTGAAAATTATATTATAAATGTCTAACATTCACAAATTTTGCCTAGCAAACAGAAAAATTAAATTAATTTTTTTGAAAAGAATCGTAAAAAGAGCTTAAAATGAATCGAATTGCGATAAAAGTAAATGGCCAAGGCAAGGCCGCTCATGGGCCTACATATTTTTAATAAGCTTCAGATAGAAAACCAAAAATCCTTTTGCAACAAGAATTTATTTTCTTGTAGAAAAATTGCGATACTATTCCTAGAAAATTCTATAGAGACAATAGAAAAGCTGATGACATTTTACATGACGCTTGAAGCAGAAACGCAATTGATTTAATTGTGGAAATAATGATAGCATTGAAATGCTCCCTGCTTTGAGTCGGCTTCAGCCACCATATTCAACAATATACAAAGGTAGATCTTACACAATTGCAAATCAGCAGTTTTGGAATGAAGAGAAAAAGTTAGTGACGATTTAATGTATAAACAAAAGACACTCGACATCTAACAAAACATTATTCGAGCACTCAGACTAACATTAATGTACAACAGTATATTATATTCAATCAATGTTATGCGCTAACATATACGTCCATGAACATTTAAAAATATTATAATCACACAACTTTAAATTTGCTAACCACCTTTTTAAAAATCCAAACAAACGGCTATATGTAAATTATATGCTCAATAGTTGGACAATTCTTGTGAGTGCATTATTTTTTCAATACACTAAGCTCACTAAAGATCACCTTTTTAAAAATTGAAAAATCGCACTCAATTCATTAATATATATATGCGAATATTGTACAACCTAGCGGTATATATATACATATACAACATATACATAGATATACACAATATACATATATATATATACATATATATATACATATATATACATATATATATATATATATATATACATATTATGTATACATATATTTATAAATCTTGTGCTCTGTGTAAGGATAAATATATACTTATGTAATAAGATTTCCACAATCGCCTGTTTTCATAAAAATATGATATTCTTTAATGAAAATTGATGTAAAAAATCTGTTCTCAACTATTTTTTTTAATAAAATCGCAATTTTACAACAAATTTAAAGAATGAAATATTTTAGTGTATTTTGTCATTATAAATGTTTTCTTCACAATATTAAATGCCTCTTTAAAAATATCCCCAGTTGTGTATATGGAATATACTTAAAATTGCATAGAGAGCGGTTATTTGTGTAAATGTACAAATATTTACTACAATTTTTAAGGATTTCTTCTCGATTTGCTGTCTTTGAGTGCAAAAGGTAAATACAAAAAACTAAACAAGTTGAAATACTAAGGAACTGTCATTAAGATACATATCGCAAATTAATCAGTAATATTTTAATGAGTCTTATTCTACTAATTCACGAATTAATGATTTACAAATTATTTTGTACAATTTAAGGGCAAGGTCTTAAACAAAGATGTGTACACATTTATAGGTTACTCGTTTGAACAAGAACATTAAAAATACATTCAAAATGCATTAACATTTAGTTTATCATTAGAATTAAATTTATGAAAATATAAAAAAATTATTTATTTATACACTAAAACGGCTTCATAGTAACAACAATAAAACAATGAGTTTGTTAAAATCAGCATTGAATGACTGAAGCATATATAAATAGCTGTTTCAAATGTTAAGACTAGCTATAACGAGAGCATGAGCACAACTATTGGTAAGAGAGAAGTAATAATAGAGACGCAACCTGTCCTGATACAAAAGGCCATGGTAGACGTCAAATATAACTTTTGCAATACCAGTGAGTGATTTCTAAACTGCTAACATACACGCCATGTGCGAACATTGCAACTGCTTCAAAATTATTGTAATTTACCATTTGAAGTAATCTCGAACAAAAAATGAGGTTCACGGTGTGAACGGGCTGCTGTTTAGTCAACAGATAAATCATTACATCACTCCAACCGCACCAGGATGAGTGCAGACAAGATTAGTTTTTACACAATGCTGCAAGAAAGCAAAGTAGCATGTTGAAAAGCGCCGACGTAAAGCCAAGTTGACCAATTGAAATTTCATTAGGCACGTTGATACTTATTATATCTCATAGAAAGATTACTCGCTAATCGAATCGTTCAGTATTTACGGAGCCTAATTTGATTATAAGGAAATCATGAAGTCTTGCAAGATTCATTGTGTTTGGTCAGCAACAATAAATTTGATCTCATTCTTTCCAATCTGATTAAAAAGTAACCCAGGACTTCTATAAACATACCCTGGAACCATGCGGTGCTAAATTAAACTTATAGGCAATGATAAAATTGATTGCCAACTTATTCCGCTTGGCAGCGTAAGCGGCGTTTTGTAGGCTTAACAAACATCCCGTATAATAACAATCGTAATCATATTAAGTGGTAATTTATTATGCAATGGGAATAATTAACAATGCTATTTGATATAAATAGTAAACATAAGGTAGTTACATTTTACTATCCTTCTCCAACAACTGGCTTGGTTTCCGAACTCAGTACCAATACCAACATCGAAAATCTTTAATAGAGATGAAAAAAGCAACCCTATTTCAACACGATAAAATTTCAAAGAATAACAAAAATTATTACATCTGAATAAAGATCAGGAAGTTTATCGTGACATGTGGGAAATTAGATCACCCCTTGTACCATGGTGTGAACATACTGCAAGCCAAATACCTAAAAGAATAAAGCATAGATCTGTACAAAAAAATGAAATAAAAAACTTTTCCCAATGACAATATGTATTATTGTATAAATATCAATATATTTGTTCAAACTTCAAGATTGGACGTACATGTATAATTACATTATGAAATGATTATTATTTTTTATTTAACGCACGTCACCTATCACTTATATCTTCCTTTATCAAAAATCAGCAATTTCAGTGCAGAAGCTAGTAATTACATTTGATTAAACCTATAAATTTTCTGTAGGTCCTACAACACAACTGATAGTCATACTAATTCCCGCGTATAATTAGAACATACATATACAGAGTGGTGAATAAATAGCTCCATATTTTAAAATAACTTTAATTTATTCAAATCCGGCTACATATTCTTTTATTTGAGTATGTATGTTACCTAATGAGTGGCAATAAAATCTCTGCTCTTGCTTGGAATCGTTCTCTGACAAAAACAGCGACAATCGTATGGACTTTGGAGAAACAATGTTGACTTGATTGTGAGACTGGTTCCATATCTTAAAAAATATTACTTGGAATGAGGAAGCTGTGTTTCCATAGGTAAGATTTTAATTGCCACTACTGGGCAGGAGAAAATCCTGCTACATTAATGAAAAAATGCTGAGTCAACCAAAGCTAGCGGTATGGTATGCAATGACCTTGTACAGGATTGTGGGTCCCTTAATAACCTCAGATATTATCAAAGCCAAAAAGTACGTTTCTATGCTGAGAGATAAAATTTAGCTTATTACTAATGCTTGGGACAATATTAAGAATTAATTTTCACACAAATAGGGCTCCTCCACACTTTGCTATTGCTATTCTCGAATGGCTGATTGCCCAATTTCTTACAAAAGGTATTGGTCTTTTTGGTCTGACAAATAGCCAGCAAGAGGGCCTGACCTAACACTCACAATTTTTGTGTGCCTCAGTCAATAAAATCAAGAAATTGGGAAGAACTTGAAGACATGAATTATTGTGAAATCAATTGATGCGGTTCACGATCAACTTGAAAAACTATGCCAAATGATGATGTCCATATTGAATTTTAAATAAAATTCCATAGCATATGCTTTCTTTTCAAATTCATTAAATGGAGAAACTTAATTATAGTTATTACCTTCCAATTATCCAATATACACAAATTTGAGGTTCATTTTTAACTAGTTTCACAAAGCGTTGAAGTGTTAAGGAGTACCCTCATATCTAAAATATCTATAACGTTTCTCATAATTAGGCTTTCAATTCAAACATAAAATTTTTTTGTCGAAATGCATAAATTCTGACATGTAGGAGCATATAAGAACACAATTAGAGAAAAGCCATTCATATATGCATCATACATTCATAACACTACTTTATTGCGAAATATAAATAGTATTTGCTACCATATATTTATGTTAGAACCAAATAATTTGCGTGCTTAAACTGAACCAATTTCACAAAGTGGAAACAATATATTTTAAACAAACTCTAAGATCTGATTGGTGGAGATCAATTCCAGTAGTGTTTGCTTTTATATGAAATAAAATTATCACCGTTAGCTATCCTGTTACTTTTACTCATTTCGATAATTGCTTACAACACAAAAATTGGTACCAGAGTATAGGTCTGACGAAACTACTGAAAATGAAGAAAAACTTTAGTGCATTATCGACATTGTCTAATCAACACTTAATGCTGGGCGCTCAAAACCATTTCAAATGCACGCGCTTAAAAAATAAAATCTAAGGTTGAACACATAAGTTATGTGAGCGTAAGTTTACGTTAAAAAGTACATTTTAAGTTGGCAATGAAGAAAGTGAGGACCGCAACACACATTCGACTGCTCGCGATCGAGCATGAATGGAAAGTCATCAAAATAATACCTTTCCAAATTTTAAGCAAACAAATTTACAGCGTTTGTTCCTTCCAATTATGAAAAGTGCTGGAAACCCAATTTGTAATTATAAGCCCATTTATACGATACGATTTCTCTTATGACTTTCCCGTGTGTAAGGAAAAACTTATCGTTTAACCGCAAATTAGCTCATGACAATTACTACTAAGGGGAGGCTTAAAGCCTCAGAGTATGTTGGTAATCTTTGGTTAACCTTATAATTGCTTTGTAAATAAATACGAGGTGATCATGAAAAACTTATCGCATAAACGGGGTTTGACCTGATAGTTTGGAATTGTAAACAGGCCGGCCGGGTTGCGCACACTTACAAAAACTGTTCATTATTTCACCTGAAACACTGATTTCATAAAAGCTTTTATTAGAAAATTCAACAAATTTTACGTGCCGGGCTGGGTCGGCTGAAAAAAGATTACTAGTGGGAAGATTGGTTCGGGTCAGTCGGGCTGCTAAAAAACAGACCCACTGAAAACTTTGGAGCAGTTACGGATTTAATTAAAGCAAACGGTGACAGTAAAAAGTGTGAAACAGGTTGGTTGGGTCAGAAAGCTCAACATGCATCCTACGATTTAAGAACATTTATCAATTTCCCGGAAGATATCCAATAATTTTATTTGTTGTTTAAAATTTGGTTACTTGGCAATAATTTAAATATGCACATAAAATTCTTTAATTGTTACATATAATGTTTTTCAGCAGAACAAATTGATTAAAATCTGAGATCATCTCAATTTAATTATACTAGTATAACATTTGCGCAATAATTATCCAAGCGAACGGCAAATATAAGCAATATGTATATGTTTGTAAAGAAAATTCCGGTATTTTTTCTGATAACAGAAACTTCGAGTAAAAAACGTTAAAAAACGTGCCTAAGAAAATTACTGCTAAAAAGTAAAAACCCTATTCCAAGTAGATTATTAAATTAGTCATATGCGTTTACAAACATTACTCGCGGGTACCCGGTTTTACACGCCGCACCCGTTTTTATCGGGCATGGGCGGATATGGGTAAACTTTTTATTCCTCATAATGTGTATCTTAAATATGATTTTTCTTTAAAACTCAATTTTAAATAAAATGTTGAAAAATTAATACATAATGAATGTAAGTTGTCTTCGACATTTTATTCACAATTTTTAAATTTTTTAATGGCAGCAAAAAAAATTTCATTCTCGGGGATGGGCAGGTATAGGTGAATAATTTTGGGTACGGATGGGTACGAGTAAAAAACTAATTTTTTACGGGCGGGTGCGGCATTAAATAAGCTCTATCCGCACATCACTAGATTAGATTTGGTCGGCAATTTTCGCACATCACCTAACAGTGATAGCATTGTTATCTTAGAAGAGTTAACAGTAGTTAACAATTATTAGTAAAGGCTTATATATATTTACGAATCACTCAGGAGATATACTTGTCTAATCTTGAAACCAGATAGCGCAAACATTACACGAATATTTCGTCTGCAAAAAATGCACTCCAGTTCAATTGCGTTGGCTAGGATTAACAATTAGATATCTCAAGAAACACTTCTAAAAAATTCCATTGAATTTCAGTCTGCGATCCGTGATTAGCTTCATCATACGTCAGGTTTTGTCAAATTCAAATTTGAAAATCTAACCGTTTTAAACAAATTGGAGTTAACACTAGAAGTACCAAACGTGTCAAAATTGACTCAAATTAAAACTTTGTTTACTTGCGTATGCATTCATTAAAAACAATAGCAAGTATATACACCTCCAAAAATATCGATAATTTGAATTTCCATTGCTAAATTTTTTTTCATTCTTTTACATAATTTTTTAATTGAAATGCTACATATAAAATGAACCTCAATGAGTAATGGTACTTCTAGTGTTAAAGAGTGCAATTGAATTAAGTAATACAAATAGTTTTGAAATTGTATAAATAATGAGCTAATGACTTCACTCCACTTGTCTTACAAATATCAATCTGCACTAGTCAAAGCTCAAGATTTTAAACAATTCCGAGTTCTTCAGACATCAATAAGACATCATACTTAATTTAATGTTTAGTTAAGTAGATGTTAAACACTTACAGAAGTTTATAGCCAATTCATATTTGTTGATATAAAAAGTGTAACATTCCTTTATGTAAATAAACTTTCTGTTATACATTACAACTGTATAACGCCTTTTGGTCGTTCCGCTAAAAAGATGACGCTAACATAATCCTGATCTCTATTTTTGCTGTCGATGTAGTTCACTTGCAAAAAAAGAATGATCACTCGATAATGGACTGAATATTCGTTCTGTCGTAAATTAAGAAGATAATGAAGACGTCAATTCATGTTGAGGCTGATGGGAGTTTAATCTGCAAAAACTATAGTTGAAACATTCAGACGACAATTTCAATGAATTTCGGAGCTTCAAGAACAATAAGCTAAAAGGTCAAAAAAAAATTTTCACTTAAAGTATGTAATCCATGATGTTCAAATCTGCGATCGCATCAAACAGGAATTTTAAAAGGATAAAAAATTTGGCAGCGAAACCTAACAATTCTAAAGAAATTTCTGCGAAAAAATGTTTCTGCGACTTACAATGTAAAAATTAATATAAAAAATGCAGATTCAGTTTTTTACGATTACAACAAGTGAGCTCGCGAAAGTATGTGATAAAGTTGCTATACCTCATCATCTTCATCGGAGAGAATGAAAATGTATTCATTAGTTCAAGAAATGATAGAAGTTTTGTGACGGTCTTGAATTCGACGAGTGACGAGCAGTGGTGGATTCAATAACAACTGCTACCTTTACAAGCTTCGTATGCACTCATCTATTCTAGCAATTCTCCTAGAGAACTCTGCAAACGATATTCTAAATACATTCACAAAGTTAACAACTCATAAATTGAAATTGATAAGACAAAGCAATCTATAAATGTTGCAAGTTAATTATGTGTTAATACATATAAGTTAACATCAAAAAATTATATTACACATTTTAAAAGTGTTATATAACAAGTTTGAGTAATCGTAACCATGAAGACAGTGGCAATCTCCTAGCCAATGAAATCAGTGCGTTATTTACATTATTTCATATGCAAACACGCAGACATAAATACGTTTACAGTTCATTTAGTCATCAAATGGAAGAACAGAAGCAATGCGCATGAAACTAAAGAATTGCAAAATTGTTCAAAGACTCTTATGGTTTCCAACTGCGTAAAATTAATCCAAGAACGCATCAGGAATTCCTTCATCCTTCAGACATATAGCAGTCATAAAATCATTGTAAATTGTCATCACTACATTGCAGCATAGCGTTATCCATTTCCCTACACTTTGATAAATAAAAACTCCTTAATCAATTTTCAAAAAGTGGAACGCAGCTAAAATTAGAATAGCAGACTAGACAATTAAAATACAAATCGATGTTAAAATTATTACTAAACAAAATAATTGCGTCATATTTTGTATTTGCCATATCCAATATAGATATTTTTCAACAAAAAACGCTTGACTAAATAATGAAAATAAGATTTTAAATAGTTTTTTCAACAAAAAATAACTATTAAATTCCTAGCTCAATGCAGATTCTATGGGAAACCTAAATGTAAATCTGCAATATTTTTCAAAAAATTATTTACAAACAATTACCATTTCCAATTTTTCGCTCATACATTTCATTTAAAAATCCAAATTTCAATCTAAATTTTATTTGCGAAAAAAGAAAAATCCTAATAACATAAACAAACGTAGAATTAATTTCAATATAAAGTTACACTTTTGTTAAGAGGAGCAGATGAAATGTACAAGTATCAGAGAAATCCACTAATAGCGTACATAGGGGAACTTAAATTTTCGGTAGCGGCAACTACTAAACATTCCTTAAGCTTAATTTACAATGGAAAATTTAAAAAGCATGAATATTTCGCATCTGTCAATAAAAGTAGATTGTGGACTGTACAAATATCATGCGTAAATGTGTTTAAACTTGAGGACACAGAAATGAAAATAAATATCACGATAAAGTCTTAAATTTCAATTTATATGATTTCAATCCTATTTTTACTGACGATACCTTAATGTATCAAATCGTTTTGTCCACATTTTTTAATAATTTTATCCAAACCTGTTAAGAAATATGGAAAGCCTTTTATGGGCAGTGATGAATAATTGTACCAAAAATATTCTTGTGCCTGAAGTACATACAAATATGAATTTTTTCAATGAGATTCCGAAATTCAAATTCGTTCTACACTCAATTTTCAGAACAACAATTATCCAAAAAAATTTTGTTTTTGAAGAAAAACTGTATGAGCCCCGTTCAGATTCAGCGGCAGTGTGATGTTCTTATTAGTTCGTGACTTATAAGCTTTTAAAAAATTTTCGAAAAACCCATCACAGATTTTAAAAACTTCCTAGTGGAATTAGGGTTAAGACAACAACTATTGCATGGTAGAATTTTGAATATGCCTGAGAGCAATACCAAGTCATTAGTAACCTAATCTAATATTACAAGGTTTTGTAATAACATCAAACTAATATCTAAATTGGAGATTTCAATTGAAATGTAAAATTTGTATCTCGAAATAAATTAAATTCGTTCCTTACACCATAAGCGGTAAATTGCTAAAATAATTAAAGATCTTTCAAAAGTGATTGGAAAAAATGTGTTTAGTACGTACCAAGGATGTTTTTGCAAATAAATATTACCTCATAAGAATAGAAGAAATACACAAATAGCAAATGCGTAAAATATAATTGTTTGCAATACCGGAAAAACTACTTTTTTACTCCGAACTAAATTTTTTTGACAAATTATATATCGTAATTTTAAATATTAAATTTCCTTAAATAATTTCCCCATTCTCAATGATATTGGATACATTAAGCATTTTTTTCTAAGGCAGCCGTCATTCTGGCTTACCTAAATAAATGGTAGTTGATGTGCCAAAAATGAATCAATATCCAATTTGTTTATAAAGTTTTCCTTTGGTAACGATTCTAAAGAGAAGGAGGATGTACCCCATCAAACAAATTGGAATCAGTCCAAATAACATATTGTTTGTCTCGATTTGGAAAGTTTTACGTTTTGATGGTTAAGGCGCAAGTTTTTCAACAAAATTGGTTGTTGTAGATTTCAAAATACGATTTCATGTTTTCCAGAAGTTGAATATACCGTTCTATTATTTCATAAATCTCTTATTGGGTTTATACATTTTGTATTATGTGCATCATTAGATTTGCCGGCATGCCTATAGAGAGTATAATGGTGCTTTCTAAAGTAAAAAGAGATCTTTTGTTTGCTTAGGTAACATAACAAATGTATTATTTGGGCAAGAATTCCGGAACAAACATAAGTGATTGGTGCTAGGATAAATGCATGGTGTTTGCAGGTGTTCATAACCTTGAAATTAATTTTACTATACCATAATTTTCTAAGGATCGAAATATTGAAGATAGCAAACACTTAATCCATAAAAAATAATGGAAACTACGAATTCTAACAGATAACAGAAAAGTTTGCAAAATTGGGGTGGATATTAATGGCAATGATACGCAGATCAACTACGTAATTAAATTTGGCCATTAAGTTTGAAAATTAATCACTGGCGTCCATGAATATAATTAATAGTATTCAATAATAATAATAATAATATATATATATATATATA
>CABFPE010000143.1:647768-705604 GCA_900660155.1 Hofstenia miamia | reverse complement strand
GTAGGTTTAAACCTGATCTGGTACAGGCTGCAGCTTTAGGTAGAATATTTACTTAGTAATTTTATAAAAATGGCTAAATACGAATAAACATTCAAATATGTTAGGAATGAACAGCAGGTAAGTGATGAAACCTTTTACATAAAAAAAATAAACTATAACAAAAAGTTTGAAGTTTTAGCTTAAATAGAAATGTCTAAGAAATTTAGTAATGTTACTTTTCAGTACTTGCCAAAACAAGGCTTAAACAATTTAAGTAATTTTGTTTTTTGGTTTGTTTAAACAGAAATCTGATTAAATTTTACTTTAATCACATTTACGCTGACTGATACAAAATTCTCAACAGATGCAATTTTATTGAATTGTACTTTAACCTAAGCAATCTAATTAGTTCAAACATTGAGTTTTCATGTTTATGCAAATTCATCAAGGAGAGTTGTTTATCTAATTTGATTTATCTCCAACTTTCTTTGGATTTTTTAAAATCTGGCAGCTCTCCTCAAAAATGATTTAAACGCTTATAATTCTGGATCCAACAAAGATGTCTAAGATCCGAAATACCATAGAATAGAGGACTGTCTTCTCTTTCACCTACGCCTTAAAATCCTTGTAGGCCCACGACATTTGACTTTGCGCATGGCCTACCCCAACAGCACATGGTGATCTATCTACAGAAACAAACAATTTAGGTCATTTGTTGCTTCAAATCTCATGAATTTCCGAACAATAAGTATGAGAAGAACATGAAAGTCTTAAAAAATAGGAATTTTTATTGAAAAACAGAAATAGTTAATACTTTTAAGTAGTCCACAATAGGAAAAAATTGTAACGCAAATCACTTCCCGCCTTACATGTGAGCACACTAAAAAATAGATGTGTCGCAATATTCCAAGATTTCAAAATTTTATAATATACTTGGCAAGAATTGTTCTAAAGTGTAGAAAAAAACAGTTTTAAAATCACGTTGGACAAACATTATCCCCTTATTCCAATTCGGCTAAACTCCATCATGATTTGAAAATGCCATCTACATTATTAGCGACGTTTAAGCCGCATTTGAACCTCTCTTAGCCTTATAGGCTGGAAATTAATTAGCAATAAGTTTGGTGAGAAAAAGCCTTCGTTGAAAGATTATGCGAAAAGATGTGAATTTCGCAAATCTTTATCTAAAAGGAAAAAATAGCGCATTAATAAAATAAACAAATAAAAGAATAATTATGACGAAACAGTCCTTTCTAAAATTTAAGCAGCATGGAATCCATTCAAAAGAACACTTCTTTGCCCACATTTTGCAAAAATTTCTCAAAGTCTATTACGAAATTTGAAAATAATGGAATATAGACACATTTATAGGTGAATGCGCTCAAATGTAATGATGAACCTTTTAACAAGCATC
The DNA here is from genome assembly GCA_900660155.1 of Hofstenia miamia. Taxonomy (NCBI): domain Eukaryota; kingdom Metazoa; phylum Xenacoelomorpha; order Acoela; family Hofsteniidae; genus Hofstenia; species Hofstenia miamia. Next base: position 704,211 of record CABFPE010000143.1, on the reverse strand, counting down.
ATTCCCGTGTCTAAAGTATCTGAATGTACTACAAATTTTTCAATGAAAAATCGATTTTTTCTAAAAAAACTTCAAATTCTTCATAACCTAATGTTCGCATAATAACAATGTCTAAAGCCCATGGAATCAACAAATCATCGGAGACAGTTCTTTTTCTGTAGATATACAGCGCTAAGCTCGCTTAAGCAGATTTAAGAGTGGGCCAAGCGCTCTATCCTCGCCCAGCCGGGCCCTGTTTTCAATTACAACATTTCCATCCGGTTCCGCCCAAAATTTGCCTGAAAAAATGTGAAGAAAGTAGGGGTCTGCGGGACCATCAAGTCTCATAGGTTTACCGATACTATATAGTTCAGTTATTATGGCCCAGACAGGCTCAGGATTCACCGAAAATATCTGACCCCGCCCAGCATAAGGTGCAGTCCATGCACAAGTTTAAGTGATGTTTGCAGATTTTGGATATATTTGTGAGTTCGCAAGGGTTGAGCACTTAATATTTTTTGAAGAAACAATTATAAATTAAAATAATTCGAAGATTGTTTAATGTTAATGCGCTTCTTTTGCTGGCATACGCGAAGTTGAAAATGACGCACTTTTCAAAGTTGACATCTAGAGAGCAAAAACTAGAGATAAGATTTAAACGCACTATGAAAGTGTTAAAAAGATCAAAAGTTGAAAGTGTCAATAATAAAACGCACTTGACAAGTTAATTACAATATATCTCCAGATAATTGATGTTGCAGCTTGAAGATAACAAACGCTCGAACATGAATTACAACTTCAAGCAACAGTCCTTTAAATTAAACGATAAAATTTAGGTGCTAAAATAAATAAGCGAAGCATTGCTTCAAAATATGAACTACTTTAAATGTTTGCGATTGTCAAAAGTTGGACAAGTTAAAGACATTTGGTTAGTTGAGGAAATACGCATCTAGAGTGCAACTATGGAAAGAAAACAATACGAAATAAAAAAATCATCAATATATATATATATATATATATATATATATATATTCAACTGATGAGGTCCAATATTGTTACCTGCGACATTGAATACTTTGACAAGGAAGAGGCTTAAAACATAGGCACATGAAAACAGTTGAGGGGTGGATTAAGAGTCCTCAATAATTCTAACCAAGGAGCTTTCCTAAGCCTGTTGCACTAGATTTCTTTGGAAAATCATATCTGAACATGCAATTTAACATATTTTAAAAGAGTTACCGTTTTATATTCAGGTGCAATCTCTTGATAAAACTTCATCTGAATTAGACCTATCATTAATAACATAGTATAATGTAATAATTCCAATAAAAAAATTAAATTACACGTGTGATCTAATTTAGAATTCTGTGGGATCACCAAGCCTCGGAAACTGGTACCGGGGACTAAATAATTCTGTCCTGGGCTGTTGCGTAACCTTAGGCAAAATGGAAGTAATGTGAGGATCCAAATGAAACCAAGGAATCATACTATTTAGCGCGACTGACAATGGAACGGAACCAAATTTAATCGTACTAGATGGCACTTTGGCCTATAAAATCTGGTCCTAAACAACTTTAATCTAATGGTAAATAATTTTCTCACATCTGCCATCCTTGCATATTCTTTGCATTCAGTTCAAAACAACTCTTAAACAACGGTCGATTTGATATTAAACCAGTTGATTTTTAAGGAATTTTTTGCAGAGTGACTCTTGGCTATTAAACCACAAGATCCATAATAATGTAATCAAAATCTATCCAAGTAATTGAATTAGAATTAATATTAATTGTTAATTTTATTGAATAAATGTTATTCCTGTCTTGTTAAAATCACATTTGTGCCTGTCTTTCTATACCACAAATCCATAAAACATCAAAATGACTTTTTCAAGATTACCTGCTCTAAAGTAAATATTTGTTTACATTTTAAGATTCTAACTTATAACTTCAGACCTGACCAAACCTAACCTTCACTATCGAGCTTGATTTGATTTAAACTTGTTTAATGCTGATGTCCACAAAGGAATGGATTTTATAAAATCAATATCCTCCTCTTCTCGAATTACATTCCTCCTTTTTGTTTACACTGTATTTCAATGCAAACATCAGTTTTAGGTATTAACATGTTCTAAAAGAACGTAAAATTAAACTAATTTAAATATTATTTTTAATTTGCAACCATAGGAAGATCTGTACAATATTTAGAATGTCCTTAATACTATGTCCAACTGTAATACTACTGCAATTAACGCTAAGCTGTTTACATTTACATTAAGTGCACAAACCGCTTTATCCACATTCTCAAACAATTTTCTATTAGGAAACCTGAGATTTGTCCACATCTATTGGCAAGTGTACATCCGATTTTTACAGAAACCATTAAATTCTTCCTGTACCTAATGTTCAGGTAATAAAGCTGCAGGAACAACTAGTCTCAAATAGTTTGTTATCTGTAAATAAACTACGCCAAATCCTGTCCAGGCGCAGTGTGTACAAAGTCAGAATTAAGGATTAAACTGAAAGAAGAGATAGATCTCTATACAGTGGTGTTTTCATATTTTAGACATCTTTATTTTTTTGTGAGGTATTAGTGCTTGAAATATTTATCATTATTATAGTAAGCATCACAAATTGTAAAAAATGCCTGTGCAGTTTAAGGTTAACAGGTTGAGTAGACATGTTGATTCAATCATTAGCTGAAAGTCAATCATAAATCTACAAAACATTTGATATTAATTTTGAATAAGGAGGATAATTATATACCGTTATCTCAGGCAATATTTTTTGTTCTTTCACGCCAGGCTAAGATAAATATAACATATGCAATGAATGGAAGCAGTAAAGCCAAGTACTGGTACTAAACAAAACTGAGTTAAATGGATGTTTTCCATTTAATAAAATTAAAACCATATCAAACTGATCACACAACATAGGTGCTGTTAAACGTAATTCTGATCCTGTTTTGATCTGATTAATCTTGATAGCCTGATATAAAAATCCTGACCTTACTCAACACTAGTGGCGGAACGAATTTAGTTTAGGAGCAATTTACATGTATTACTCAGCACATAATCTAACTAAATTTTAGTTTAAGTTTTTCTGAAAGGTTGATTTTAAGGTGGGGTGCAAATTCATCCTTTCCCCTTCCCGCTTTTCCGCCACCACAGAAGGAACTGAATAGGTATCAAATTTAAAAATCATCTTGGATGTTAGGCTAGAATAAAAATATTATTAGAAATCATCATTTTCATTTTAATAACGAGATTTTGGAAGAAATAATTTTTTTGTTTTTTATTTAAACCAACGAATACAAAGTTGAATATATTTCAATGAATTAACTCTGCCCCTGATGTATACGTTAAACTTCAAGAATATTTCCGGTATTTTATATCATTATTCAAGCGACTGATTGCATGCAGTTTTTTATTGGTTTATAAATGATGGAAATTCAGTAGAATACGATAAAGTATCAAAATCAGGAGCATACTGAGATTTTTTTCAATCATTACTAAATCAATTAATGCCGCTGGTTTGAACTTCCTCAACGTTAGCCAAATTTGAAAATGCGTGCATATATTATGCACTTTAATACCCTATTGACAAGGTTCATATTTGAAAAAGTAAAACAACTGTTATAATTGCGAACTGCATAGAGAATGTCCTCTTCAAGGACGATATTCGATTGGACTGATTTAATTCTAGACTGTGACATATTGTATCAAACCGAGCGAGGTTTACTGGAAAAAATTTCCAACTTTCGATTATGTGATAATTCCATTTGACTGTAATATGTGCCAGGAAAAGTATTTGCGCGGTGCAGGAATTACAATGCTTTCGGGCTGCGATTGATATATAGCACAGTAATTGCTTTAAATACTGATGTTTTTATAGTTTACCTAATGTTCTTTAAGAAACTGCGGACTGAAGTTTGTTTTCCAAAAGCAAAAGATGGAATAATTAAAATAAATTTCATTGATATTAACAATTTATGCAAAGATGGGGTAAACACAAGGTTTGGGACACTTGACTAAAAGAAACGCCCTTAAAATTAATCAAAAAACCAATTCGAGTTAAGATTTAAGGCGTAAGTAATGAATTATTGAGCATATTATTAAATTAAAAAGAGTTTTCGATTCACAATAGTGTAATTTGTGAATTTAAAACGATTCATAAATAATTACGATGGCCTGAAAAGAAACGGAAGCGAAGGTGGGAAATCCAAGCGTCGAGATCGTCTCAGCAAATAGAATAGGAAGAAACATCGATTTTGCGGGAATATTAGTTAAGAGATCAATCGAACAGACAAATATCTCATCACGTTCAAAGTAGAGCCGTGTCAACAAAGCAGGTATCACGCCAAATGTACAGGCGTTTTAAGTAATTCATTAAAACGCAAAAGCGTATTGGCTGGTTTTCAAAAAATAACGCATTTCCCACTTCATTAAGCATTACAGTATTGCAAAGTACATTCCTTTTTTAAATTACGATATTTAGTAAACAATGTTTATAATATAGGATAATAGATGAAGTTAAAATTTCCTATATATATATATATATATATATATATAGTCTTTAAGAGTAAAAAAATTCATAGTTTTAAAGGGAACGATTAATGCAATCGAAACTACAAACGCCTAGAAAAAAGTTCTTGAGTGCAATAAAAATGCAAGTTGCAGTGGCCTGTATACCTCCTTTATTAATTACATTGATAATAACAATAACCAGAGATAGACGTTAGTACAGATCTTCGTATCCGATCACAACATTTATACCCAACTCCATCTACAACCATACATTTTCAAAAACACAATACCCAGCCCATATCCACATCCGGAGTAAACAAAAAGCATACCCGCATATTTTTCAAAAAATATAACCCTGCGTTTGCCTAAAAAAATAGTTTTCCAATAGCAAAATATTTCATATCATAAAACACCACCCAGCAATGTAAATAATACCATCTATTTATATAATGTAATTGTTAACTAAATTTGTTTGTGTGTTGTAGCATATATAGTGTTGATGTGCAGGTTTGGGTACTATCCGCGGGTAAACGGTTTTACAAGCTCATACGATACCGACGGGTGCGCATAGTTATTATCGGGCATGGATACGTTTTCACTATACGTTGTTTTTTCAAAAACATAAATTATTATTAAAATGTTGAAAAAATTAACATAGAATGAATATTTAAATTGTGTTCGAAATATTTTTGAAAATTTTTAAATTGTTCAATAGCAGCAAAGAAAAAGGCCTAAAGGCACACCATAATATATAAACATCTGTATCTGCATAAGTCATGTTTGTCATGTTCCAAATATAGAATAATACAGTACTTGATATTCCATCATTTTTTCATTCTATAGTTCAAGTAAAAAAAGTGCCACTTTTCAAAATTTGACTATCATTAATACAATTAATAGTTCAAAATATTGCCAAACACTCGAAGAATTTGTACCATGCACAACCTGCCTATATCCCTATTCATGGATCTTAGAACAAGATGGAGCAACCCCTCATACCTCAAAATCGGCAAAAGAATTTTTTACCAATTATAATATTCAAGTTTTGCAATGGCCACCGAAATCGCCATATCTAGTACCTATAGAAAACGTGTGGCCGATTCTGAAGGATTTTGTTGAGAAAAAAATCCAACAAATCTGAAAGAATTAAAGAGTTACATCCTTGAATCGCAACACCAAATAACTCAAGAAGTTAGAGTCCGTTTAATGGATTCAGTTTCAAGACGTTTATCTGCGTGTCACGCTTTGCATGGCAAACTTCCCAAATAACTTTGTAACCAGGTTACAAGCTGAGACAATTATATTTTCAAATATATTTTATAAGCCTCTATTTGTCTTTCGTTTGTTATAAAAAATGTGTTTATAATATGACCCCTTTTTTACTTGAGCTATACATGCAATGCATTGGGTTCTACTGTATATGCTATACATGTTTATTACAAACATTAAAATGAAAAGCAAGGCTGTATAATAAATTATAATTGCGATGAACGTGCATGTATAAAAATTAATGTCTACAAAACAATACAAAAAACTTCGCTGCATTCATCTATATGATCAAATGAACCTCTCAATTGGCAATAATGCTATTTCTGAATTTCAGGCACAGTCCTAGAAAATTATAAAACGATTAAATATTTCCAAGTAACCCCAAATATACTCATATTCTGCAAAAATGTCAATGATTTAAGAAGTTCCTCACAAAACTTTAAGGTTTATATTTATACACATGAAAGCTAGTGTTTTACAGACGCCTTTTATTGAAGAAACATTGTTGGCAAAAATGGTTTACATAGTATAAAAACACTAAAAAAATTATATTTTTCTCGCAATAATCACATAAAAAACCGTGTCTGCCGAATTGGAATTTGTTTATTGAAATGAAAATCATCAACAACATTACTAGGGCCATTTTTTGACATTAAATGTTTAAAATGTTGACTTATTTATTCGAAAAATTAACCAATGTTGACTTTACACATGGAAAAATTTCCATATTAAAATATTGTAAATAATTTTGCAACGATTCAATCCGCGCGGAATCTCGTCCACCCTTGATAATGATTTGGACATCAATTATACTAGACTTAATGTTATTTTAGGCTTAGTGTACAAAAATGAGTAGGTATTAATAAATACAATTGAAATTCTTTAATTAAGTGCATTGCATTATACTTATTGATTGCATCAAATTATTTTAAAGGATAACAAATAATCTTTCAAGATTTCTCTTTGTTAAATAAACAACAACAGAGCATCTAAAATATAAAACATTTTTGGAATTTAAAAGATGAAAGATGAAGCAATTTCTAATATTTCAATAAATACATGATGTCGGAATTCATACCAGCACGCGATTATAAAAACTAAACTTATTTTCTGGAAATAGGAACAAAAAATCCAAAACACAAATTCGAGATTAGATTACGTAGTAGAATGTTACTAATTTAATTCAAAAAATATTATCATCACTGATATGCGAAAAACATACTCACAACAGGGGTGAGTACAGATTTTAAGATTTGGAGGGGCTAAAATGAAGTCTATATATTGACAGAGTAATCTGTTTCATTATTTAGTGAGGTTTTTCTTTTCTTTGAGGGGACTTTATCATAATTTTGCTTTGAATGGGGGGGCTGCTTGGGCCCCATGTACTCGCCCATGAATTGCAATTTTTCAATTGTTTACCATATACATGTATTTCCATTTATTAAAACCTTCCAAAAATCCAACGCCTGTTTTTTTATAAAAACTCAGCAATATTATGATCTTTCAATTTAATACAATAACAGATTAGCTACAAATGTTCATCTGTTTGTAGTAGTTTTAGTTATTGACATTAATTATTATAAAAATATTAATTTTTGGTGTTAATACACTTAAACTAAAAACTAAATAACAGTTGGCACTTATACAACTAATATTTTTCTTGCTCTAAAAACAATTTGATTTAAAATGCTTTCTTCTAGACTCCACTAACTGGCGATTTATGTCCGAACGGAAAGATTAAGTGGCTCTATACGCCATTGATCTTATTCATTCTCAATAGGAATGAATTTTAATATCTGAAACTTTACATAGTAACTCCTTCAGCTAGAATTTTCATATTTTAATTAAATTTATATCGTAACAAAAAATGAAACTAGGTTGGTTACACCTCTTGTAAAAACTTGATCACAGCGCTCCTCTAAACAGTTGATGACCCTCTTAAATTATGCATGTTTTGAAAATATCAACCCAGTTCAATAAATTTACACTACTTCACATATTTCTAATTTAACTATGTTTGATAGGCCCCTACAATTAGGGCCCTAAGAATACACTTCCAAATAAAGAATAATAGAAATAACAAATAACGATGCACTTTTCACATCGACTCGTCTGATATTCTCTCACTAGATCTAACATTACTTGCTGTCATTTGCATGCTGTACAATGAACATGCTTCATTGAATTTGAATATCCCAATGCATGACTAGTTTACAGCTTAATATGGAACATAGTTTTACATAAATATTTTCAAGATTTGATAAATAGGAATAAGACCCATTTTTGTATTCCTAATTGAATTATCAATGCTGTGAAAAAAATTCAAAAAAATTTTCAACTTTTACTAAACTTAGTATCTTGAAAAAATTAAAAATTTAAACTTAAAAAACTTCATGAATGAAAAATGCATACAACATAACCCATTTTACGATAAACAAAATAATTATTTGCAAATGAATTTTAGGATGTTGATAAAAGTAAATATTTCCGGGATAGAGGAGATAGGATATCTGGATATGGGTGTGATAATTTCTTCCGTTTCCCGGATACATTGCATAAATTGATTGACGCCTTTTAGGTTCCATATTTCCTATAGTAATACATTCAGTGATATCTCACCATGCTAGAGAATCTATTATACACCGGTCCTTCGTAAAGATTGTTATACGTCTCTTGCTAAAATGCTTTCCTTATACAATAACTTAGGAGAAAGGTTTGGTATTGGTGTATCCAAAATCACTATTTGAACAAATCAAACTTTCACAATGTTTTTTTTGTAAATAAAAATATTGACTATAATAAGCAAAATATTTCAATATAATCTTTTTGTTGAGACATAAGATTTGAAAATTTTCTTCAAGTTGTCCGTATTTCGAGTTTTCTTACAAGTTTGTATGGACATGTGCAGTAAGTGATTTTTATATCTAGGCGATCAACATCTTTTGCTCATGGAAAAACCTCGTTAAATTTCGTGTTTAAAGCTTCGAGCAAGTTGCAACCCCATTGTAGTTACTCTTATGTAAATCCTAGTAACTCTATAGGATCATGCAGCGTCTCAAGGGGCAACTACAAATATATATCAGGAGTAATTACTCTCTTTGACCTGCACTTGTTCTGCTGCAGTAAGACCGCTTTGCAATGTCACAAAATGTTTCTAGGCGACGGCAATCGCGCTCTATTTATCACATGTCGTTAGTAGCCTTCGTTCACGAAATGAAAGAAGCTCAATATTTTCACGGTAACATCACTAGCGTTCCCAAGGTACGGACAGAGAATGACTACACTGCCTTCAATTGTACACTTCTAAGGGTAAGGTCCGAGTGGATAGTGGGGCTCATACTGTCTTAGTTTTGATATTATTCTGGTAGTATCAACTTTAAAATTAAATTATGTTACAGTCTCATAATCATTTCCCAATAGTAGTTATCCGTTGTTCAAAACATTAGTCTGAACGATCCTTAGATCCATAACATGTTTTGAATGTCATAAATATTCGTTTGAACATTTCAATTTGACCAAAGCTAACTAAGTTACATTGTACCAGATGTAAGAAACCTTCACAATAAATTTCTTCAAAGAAGTAAACGATTAAAAAAATCTAATTTTGCTAAGTAACCCTACATGTACCTGACGACTATATGAAACTAAATTTAAATGTAAATGCGGCCATTTTCGAATTTTGAGGCCTTAGTTTATAAACTAATCATTAAATTCTAGAATTGAATTCTACAAAAATAGTTCTAAATTGAATTTTGAACTTTAAAAAGTGAAATTAATAGAGATGCAATACACATAAATAATTATACCAGAGATATATGTAAATGTTTTACAATAACGACGCAACAGTCTGATATTCGTTCAAATAGAAAAAACACTTTTCTATTATATATTGATATGAGGTTGAAATAATTTTTTAGGGATTACAGCAGCTGTCAATAACAAAAATATTGATTCTACATGCATATTGTAGATCATTCACAAAAACTGGTTTTTATATTGATCATTTATATGCATTAACCTTTATCACAACTAAAACTACAACACAGTCAAATTTGGCTAAATGAATTTCTCTTCATTTATGATTAATTTATCAAACACTGATAATTGAATCTCCATTTTTTTGTTTAGTAACGGGATACCAATACCGAGTGGGGTTTTTTGGGAGGACAGGACTTCCTTAGTCCCAATCCCATTTAGTCTCATTGGATTTGATAACAGTTCAGAGAAATTTTCTGGCACCATAGTGCCATTGGTACCATAGCATAGCTTATATTTTCACTAAAATTAGAAAAAGTTTGAGTAATATTCTGAAATCCGTGGTCCCAGATCCTTCATTTTAGTTGCCAATCCCACTGAATTTTTTTCCTCCAGATCCCAGTCCCATGGAAGAGGGCCAGTAAATTCCATGGGACTAGGCAGTCCCGCCGAACTCTAATACTTCGGCATACAGCAAGCCTTTTTCTATAGGCTACAGCCGGTCCTATCTGATACTGAATATTATGTGGCCAGAATTTTGTTCGAATGGGCCTATAAACAAAATTCACTGGCAAATTTTGCCAAAATTACAAAAAGTTTTGCTTAGCATAATACATGGGAAACTCTACAAAGCGCCCGAAAAATTTGTATTTTACACAAAGGGATGTGTTATACGTATACATGCAAATTGAATTTGAATTCTTAAAACAATTTTTGGTGATTCGTTGAGATTGAAGAGTCGTCTTTGAGAATAGCTCATTGGCGTCATCAAATATTTTTTTCGAGTGATGATTTAGATAAAATGGAATTGATATGTAAACCAACCTTTCTAAGTACATATATGTCGACGTAAAAGAGTATATTTCGTTAAAGATGAAAACATTTAGGGTATATGCCAAGAATTAGCAAACTGTCACTTTTATCAATTTAAAAGTACTTGTCGAACGGTATTGACACACACTTGTGTGATTATCTTAAGGCAATGCACTTCGACACTAACTATGAGACGGCTTAAAAATTGGCAGTAATAACCCGTAGATCTCAGAGACAACCACTTAAAACAAACAAAGTTATCAAAGTTAAACAAGCAATGGGCAGGCTAAATAAAATAGGCGCTTGTGAACACAAATATCGACAAGGCGAGCACATTCACAATTAAGTAGCACTTGGAGAGTAAGCCTACCTACGTAAATTGCGCTTGCTTGCTGTGTAAACAAGACATTGCAAGCCTTCTAAATGCATGACTACAATTGTATTTCTGTAACTGTTACCACCATATAGCTATGAGTTATGTTTTATAGGGTTAGATAGTATGCTAACCCTGCATATTTCGCAGAAAACTTCAACAGATCCATACAGTGGGAAAGCATACAACATGTAATAATACTTACATTTAAACTTATCTTAAGAAGGAAAAATCCTTCAAAATAAAAATGATAAATTACAATAAAAAACTTATAATTTTAAATTACAAGAACTGTTCTGACTTTGGGAAAATCGGCCACAAGCAGCAACCAAATGCCAGAGAATTTCCCAAACTAAAAAGTCTATTTTTGAGTGTGGTAACATTTTGCAATATACTTAATTCTATAAATTTAAGAACAATAACTTTTCTACCAAATCATATTTAAAAATACTTTTTTGCTTATCTGAAATTCAGCTTCTGCTGACTTCCACTGTGTTTAACCCTCTACTGCATGAGAGGACGATTTCGTCCAGTTCAAATTAAACTTAAGTAGGTATACCTTGATGTAGGTGATTAATAGTACTCAACACTGAACTTAGTACAAAGAAAATTTAAAAGGTTCTGGACTATTTTGGCCTCTACAACCCCAAAAATTCTGTTGTTCTTTTGGTAAACTTGTGCCATTCTTTAGAAATATTTTGATATACGATATATTTTAAAAAAACTAATCAAAATTTCAAAATTTTACATAACTACAAAACCATTATTCTAATCTAATAATACCTTATACAAATCGCACTATTCTGATTTATTTACTAAACATTTAGACATTGAATAAATTCAAAGATAGGAGCACATAGTAGGCCAATGGTGAAATATTGCTAATCTTCAATTACATTACAAATGAAACAAGTTTTTCCAAGAAATGTAAAATGACGCTTTGGACATAGCCTGGAATCCTCACTATATATAAATCGCGATTATATATATATATATATATATATATATATAATCAAAGTAGAGACTATCTGTTCGAAATTAATTCTACACCTTTTTCCAGCAATTTCGGAAAAAGTAAGATCAAATTGAAAATGTGTCATTTCTGCCTAAATAAACATCTGATAGCAATCCATTAATCATTGATTCAAAAGTGAAATTCTGGAAGGTTAGTCTTATTTATTTGTTTTTACTATTTTACACTGACGATGACGATATGCGGTAAAATTGGTATCCAAAATTGATTTCTAGAAAACAAGACTTGAATTCATTATTTGAAGTCTATATTGTTCAACGCAAACCNATATATATATATATATATATATAGTGAAGCTGGAATATATTTTAAAATATTAACTCTAGCCCTAACTTAACCCCAACCCCAACTCCTAAAATTTAGTTGTTTTATGAAGTTTTTAAGCGAAACTTCAATTTCATAAGTTAACTGAAATTTTATGGATTTCACAAAATCCCATAATCAGAATGCATTTAACATTAGTAAATTGATGTTTAACAAAAAATTAGTCAGCATATAATTCCGTTATATAAATTGAGCTAGTGTTGTGTATTACAACCTCTATATACGACATTTTGGATGTTTATTTAGTTAATTTGACTATCAGAATACACCGATTAACTAAACGAAGTTTGCAAACAATTGCTTGAACAGTTCGGATAATCAAAAGTCTACAGCAGAGATGCAATCAGGTCATAGGGTCAATTCGGTCAAGGATTCACAGACTAAATGCATTAAAGCCGAGTAGTTGGATAATTTTTTTGAAAAACGTAGAAAAAACCGTGTCATCGAGTAAGGGAAAAATTTTATTTAAATATACATTTTCTATTTCAGAGGTAATGCAGTGTCGCATATATTTAAGGGAAATTCAATTGCGCATAAGATTCCAGTGGCGCAAACATATTTCTTGCAGGATAATAGCATTTTACTTAAATTTTTTGAATCAGATCGATACTTTCAAACAGATCATCGGGCCACCGGTTCATGAATCGTGATCTTGTTGTACTTCTACTATGCTGATACTCGTAAATGTAGAATCTATTAAAACCCGATTCCATACGCTTTCGCGCATTCCTTTCTGAAGGCGTATCTTAGAAATACAATCTGCTATTGAATGGCATCGTATATATGTCAGTAAAAAATATTAAGCGCATATCGTATCCGATTCTGTATACTCAACAAGCCGAAGTTTGTAAAGTATTAAGATGTTATGCTTTTGAAATAAACTATAATATTAGGTGTAAACCCCAAGCAAAATATTTAAAAATCTCAGACTGTTTTTATAATATATTTGAAACAAAAGATCCCTAAAAATTTAGAAAGCTAGCAAAATGATGGTCAGGATTGGGTTTTCATCGGGATTTTTTTCAAGTTCGTTTTAGACATGTGAAATTTAAACTTCGACGGGTTTTGGCAAGCAAGTAATTATTCACATCGATGTAATTTGTGATTGATTGCAATTGGCAAACAGTGACAAGCGAAGCTATAAACCAAGCCAATTAGACAAATGAAATTGAAATCAATTTTTTATCACTAAAAAATCGCTTTATTATTCAGACTCTAGTACCAAAAATGGCAGATTCAGGCGACTAGTGTCATATTTATGAAAAAGGCGACTTCTCTTTCTATGGGAGATTATTTTTTTAAATGAATTAAATATATATTCACTTGAATTATCTACTAAAATGTATTTCACAATCGATTTTTAATTACAATAGTTGAAAAAATTGTTAACAATGCATCACAAACACAAATAAACGCATTTATAAACGAGTCATTGGAAGAGTACAGAACCATTTTATTACCAATTGCTGAAGCAACCAACAAAATAAAGAAATAAAACACAACTATGTCTAATGCTACCACAAAATTCTTCTATATTTTAATATCTGTTGATAAAAATACATTATTTTTCAAAAAAATTCAGAAATTCCTAGAACACCAAGGTTTATTTAATAAATATCAGATTGATATGGTATTTCTAGAAACTTATATTACCCATCCCTGTTTATTTGCAAAGTCAAAAGCCAGACAAAAAATAACGCTATTGAACATAATATCCATTCTGTTGAAAAATGGTAAGATAAGAATGATAAGGTCGTGATTTGATTGTATTGTAGTATTAAATGACTGGCTATATTTCGGAAACAGATAGTAAAACGTATGAGGGTGACCTTCAGATGAATGCCACACATTTCTTTCCATTACATCATAAATAAAGTTCAATTTTGGAATAATGAATACAAGTGTTATAATCCTTACAATCACAAAGCTCATTCTGCGAAATATTTTCACTACAATATTCATTGTCTCTCAGCAATTAACAATTGGAATCAACAATGACGACAAGATACTAGCCTTCTTAACCCTATCCCGGTCGGACCTTTCACTTTTAAAACCGAGGGGTGCACAAACAGTAATCCAGGTATAAAATCAATCCTATTCATTACCAAGCAGGGAATTTTGCAGGACTATAGTTTACATATGGCTGAATACTAAGAGAACAAATTAACTGCTAATCTGCTGCTCTGACGCCAAAATAGGCGCTGACGTCAGCATACTTAACTGAAATGCCAAAACATTGGAAAAATTTGTTGCAAGACCCCAACAACGCTAATATTTGGCACGGTAGTGGCCAATGATAAACTGAACACATTGAGAAAGTAAAGATTTATCCTGATCTGATATTCTGAAGCAAAATTATTAAGTTAGGAATTAAGATATTAGCGATTTTAGAAATATAGTGTATAACTAGAAAAAAAAACAAAGTATGATTTTAATTTTTAGGCATTTTTCTTGCTAAAAATATTTTAGGAAAAATAAAAAAAATCTTTCAATTTAGAGATTAACAGAATTTATCAAGAGGGTGCTTCCACAGCACTCCATTTCCGGCAGAGATAGGGTTAATAGGATATGAACAATATTAACTTCATTTTCTCTAATTGATGGTGGTGTTTATATTGGATGTTATTTAGTCACAATTATGCATTACAATTCAACTCCAGTACTGTGTAAATTTTTCGTTGTCTCAAATACTAAAATTGATCCAATTGAATTCCGTGTAAAATTGCTGAAGAATGTATTCTTCATAATAATGAGGGTGTTACAAAGCTTTTAACAGTTGAATTTTTTTTCTCCAAAACTATGGAGAAAACGAAAATCAATCAAAATTACTAAATTTTTTGGTCCAGTCGTAAATACCGATTTTTTAATAGAATTGTACATTCTGAGTTTTTGTAGAATTCCAGTACTGTGTAAAGAATGTTGTGGAAAAATGGGCTTACTCAATACTGGAACTCAACACATAACATTAATGCCCGGGAAATACACAATACTTACGAGAAAAAATTGCATAGTAAGAAAGGAAGTAAGTATATATTATTCACTTGAAACCCCAAGATTGAATTGTGGTTACATTATGTACAAAATAATTATAAAATGTGCACTAGAGATTATAATTCATAGATTAATTTTTCTAAAATTTGAGATGGAATGTATGAGTGGGCAAATCTTGTTCAGTAACCAATATCACTACATGTATCATGTACATATCATAAATCATAATCAATTGAACGTAGAGATAGAATGAGATGATTCAAATTGATGAGTTTTTTTCTCATTTTTTCCACAAATGATCACACTGAATCTCACGTCTTTCCTTTAGAGTCTGACATTGAAACATCGTTATTGCTTCATAATATATATACTCTGATGCAGTTATTCTAAAACTTCTTTTCTGTATTCGTTCATGTTCATGAGATAATGTCAAACTGTTATGCCATACTAGTGAGCAATGCTTAAATATTGAGTGAACAATTTCAAAATGCCCCGTAAGTAAATCCTTTTTGGGTAAGCGGCTTCTTTTCAGTTGTTTGATAAAACTCAGTCTCTTGGATGCTTTAGTATGTTCTGACCATCACAGGTGGGGCTAAATGGTGATGCCCAGCAACTTAATAGATTGTACTCTCTTAATTATGACTGAGCAGGACCTTCTATAAATAGTAGACCCTGGACAGAGTCAATTATGTTTCAACAAGAAGTTGAAAGTTTCTTAAAAAACATAGTGTTAATTTCTTTGACTTGGCAGCGTTCAACTGAGCTTTGTTTTCAATACACCAACCAACTAATGGCATATTGTATTTGGAATTGACTTGATCATATCATGCACAGTTTGTTATTATTGTTTATGCAAAATATCAAAGTTTATGTTGTTTTTAATTTCGATTAATTAATTGACCTGTGTTAAGAGTAGACATATATTTACTTGTCTGAAGTCAATAAAATCGATGGTAATAGTTTCGGGCAAGTTCTTATAATAAAGTGCATTGTTTGCTTACCAGAGAGAATAATAAACTTAGAGCATTACGCAGGTTTGTCTTCCCTAATGTGTTATAGCTGTTGTCCAGCTTTAACAGACGAAATCACTGGCCAGTCATCATAGTGAACATCCTTGAAAATTTGGTTAATATATCAAGGAATGAAAACATACCGTTATTGAGGTAAATCCCCTTTGTGTGAGACATGTTTAAAATTCAATTTTTTTTGGAGATAGCATAATTACAAACTCACCTCTGAACGCATTTCAATATTTCAGAATGTTCTTCACCATATATTATGATAAAACTTATAATTGATGCAGTTAATCTTTGCGTACATTGTGTTCAGCTTATTGCGTACGCAAATCATGCACCCAACTTGCATTAAATGGAACAATCTAAACCTATATGGTGAAAAAACCGATGAGTGCAATCAAACAAATTTTTGAATGAAAATGGTTCTTTAATCTGCGAAATCACTTTTTGGAAGGAGTTGTTTTACTTCATAAAGAAAAGTTAAAATGGTTCCAAATTATCAAGAACTTCCTAAATGAGTGAATGACCATTAAGCATGGAAATGTGAAATCGACTAATTATTATTATGATAATAGTTCCAAAATTCACCAAGAACATTTTAATGTTATCATCATTTTATGCCTCAATACTAACAGACTATAAAACCATCACACTAAATATATTTTCAAATATAGCAGCATGCAATATTTGTTTTTCAAAAATGGAGTTCCTCAAAGGATAAGTTCTGGTCACCTAGGTGAACCAAATTCACAACTACATTACATAAATTAAAATGGGAATTCACATTCAATGCCAAAAAATGTAAGTTATTTCTAAATTTTAGTTGAAATCAATTTACAAAAAATAATTTAAATTAAGATTTCAAATTTAATTTAACCCAAAAAACCTAGTATAGCATCTCTGATAAACCGTGGCTAATTGAATACTAAAGAAACAAATAGAAAAATACTTCAATATGAGACTAATGTAACAAAGTTCAATTCAATATGACGCAAACATTTAATCCGAAAACATATCAAGCCGTGGGTGTTAAAATGTAATGGCTGAACTCAAAACATTTATTAATTTTGCAAATCAAATTTCTATAATTAGTATTTTTACATCTTCATCACTGATTTAGGAATACGAACGAACAACACTTCGAAAGGGAAAAGTCATACTTGTCAGTCGTTTTGTGGGCATTTGCTCAAATCTTCACTTACAAATAAAAGTGATTCTTGCATTATTCGTAAAATCCATTTAGATTCTGTGTTATGTTT
This sequence comes from Hofstenia miamia, assembly GCA_900660155.1. NCBI lineage: Eukaryota > Metazoa > Xenacoelomorpha > Acoela > Hofsteniidae > Hofstenia > Hofstenia miamia. Next base: position 686,657 of record CABFPE010000143.1, on the reverse strand, counting down.
CTTCTTACAAAAAACACTTGATGTTAATATAAATACGTAAATTATGTATATAATAAATTTAAAATTTGATGCCGATTAATGGCGATTGATGATCACAAGAGTAGTTAAAAATTCAAAGATTTCGGCATCCTATTTAGCGATATCAATGAATTTCGAGATGATGGTAAGATTGAATCTATGTGTTTGAAACTGATAAAATTGTCATTGTTGATTATATTTAAAGGGTGGATTGGGTTGTTAAAACTGCAGTATTTGTTTTGTTGGCCTGATTTACAAAACATGTGTAAAATATCATTTTTTTGCAAAAATCGCTGCAAATTTATTTGAATGTTGCTATTTGGGTATGAGTTCGCATCAGGAGTGAATTTGTTGCTTTATAAGGTCTAAATCAAACTGCACCTGCAGTTTAAGCAAACCTCGAAACGAAATCCGTACAAATTTTGCGGAAAATTCTGCATAGTGAACAAAATGTGCAATTTCGTAATGTAGGTGAAAATTTCGCTATTGCGTCAAAAGTCGATACTGCAACCAAATCTGCACTCTGATTATATTTTGATGTGATTCGACTCAATTTACAAAATAACTGATATTCTTATACGATAGAAGATCCCAATTAATAGTTAAATTCTTCAATATCGTGTAATACAGTAAAAGTGTTCGACTACGCCGCAATGTGCCACATAAAATGGCACATGTGTAGTGTATGTATACCGTATGAAGAAATTGGTGTTTAATTACTAACGTGTAAAGAATAAAACTTGAAATGTGCAATAAAATTGTTGAAGACAATTTTTTGTGAAATTAACATTTGAAAACTATTGAAATAACTCATTTAAGAAGTGAAAGATACATCTAAAATAAACAATTTAGATGACGTCGATGTGTCCAAAGAAGCGTAGAATTAAATTTGTATGACTTCAAGAAACTATAATTTCTCTTTCTAGCGTAAAATAACATTTAAAAACTAGGGATTCCCTTTGCAAATCTCATTCGCCAAACTTCAATCAAAACATGAGCTTTGTTGCGCGTGGACATCTCGTCGACTGTTATAACAGTCGTAAAGCAAAACTATTGGGCAAAAAATGTAGCAAAGTCATGGCATCAAAGGCGTCTCCATATTTTGACGCGTAAATTAATAATAACGCGTAGAGCCAAAGCGTTCCCTCACTACGTTAATTAATTATTTAGGCGGGAAAATAGAATGAGATGCGATACAAAGTCGCACATCAGCGTGCAGGCGCTAAATCATACAATATTTACCGCGTAATCTAGTTTGAATCAACATCTTGCATACTTGAAGCAGCGAAGCAATGCTGATATGAAATCAATGTAAGCGTAAATAATGAATGATGCTTTCGCGCGTTTTTCTCTGTATTGTGCTCACCTGTCGGGCAGGTAGCCAAGCCTTTTTGAGTGAGAGTCTATTGGACAAATTGCTAAACCAATTGACGATCAGGTGTGAACAGGAAATAAACAATTGTCGAATGGAACCTCCTTTAATTCATCTAATATTAACGATTTCACACTTCAATAAGAATAGAGGAAAAAACAAAAGATGACGTTCTTTTCGTATAATAATGACAATAATTGTGACGAAAATTTAACACTAAAACAATGGATTACAATTCTACTGAGAGTACTTTCGCCTCACGTGCCAATTTAACAACAACTATTCACAAGTCTTCATCAATTTATCCAAACACTATAATTTCCATATTTCCAATTCCAATGCGTCTGGTTATCGCACAATACAAATCTAACATACATTATGTACTAATAAAATGTTATTGACAGCTGTGAAAATTTAATATTAGATAACGAAATCAATTTTAAAAATACCTGTGTAATGAATTTCAATTGGGATTAATAGCAGGATCTGCATCAGTGAATTTGATATAGAGTACATATCAGGAGGGGTGAGCTTTCAATCGTTATTTTGACTTTTGCACATAGTAAACTAATTGCTATTTGTTTAAGAGACACTATTTTTGCATGGAGCGTATCTTTCGGATCAAAGAAGAAAGCTGGGAATGAGTTTTTCATCCATGTCGAAACCCGTCTTTCATCTGTGAAGAGTTTTTCAATAAATTTCACGCATGCAGGCAGCAATTATTCTATTTAGTAGGTCTAAATTTACCACCAGTTGTTCACTTAAATTAAACAAGTATTGATAATTAAAATACACCTTTCCAAATATACGAAAAAAATAATTAAATTTATTCATATATTGAATATATATATATATATATATATATATATAGTGTTATTAATTAAAAAAGAAATATATTTACACATTACTGAGTAGTGTTTAAAAAAGCAATACATTATTTATCACTTTCATTCTTATAAATTATTATTCAAATGTAAAGCAATACTAAAGCTAATAAGCATTCGGTACATTAAATAATTTAAATCATACATTTTTCATATTTCTGTTTATGGTTATTCCGTTAATAACAAATAAGAAAAAATATTACAAAAAGCAGTAACATTTACAGTCTAGTAAAGTGACTATCTAGAAGCAACACCCCAAAAATTAGCTAGGTTAAAAAATTACATGATTATTTTTAAGGAAATGTCACATGTTATGCTACGAATACATCAAAAATAAACAAAATGCGGTCTTTATCTGAAAAAGAGAAAACTCTATGAATTGTGTGTTGTACGAGGTGGGTGCATTTAATATAACTGAATGTAAATGGCAAAAAAAATATAGGTGGGGTGTTTTCTTGTTTTTTTAAACCTGTCTTAGGCATAGTTTTATAAGCAGTGATTAAACATGTTGTTTTAAACATACCCACTCTGGGGAGAGGTATTTTTAAATATATTAGTCACCAGTCACCATTGGGAAAATATGTATCAAAATTTGCTCATAGTTGTTATTCGAAGAGAAATGGCTAAAAATTAGAAATCCCTCTGGTGCAAAAGTAATAATAAAGTAAATAAGCAGAAAAACTAAGAAACCCTAAAAATCTTTATTCATGACCTAAAATCATGGATGATTTGAAATTTAATTGTAAAAGACTTTAAAAATGCAATCCAAACCAACTATTTGGAACCGCCAATGATATGTACCTATTAAATGGTCACCAATCAAAACAATCGTTTCTGATTGAAGTCAAGGCGTGCTTTAATTCGTTATTTTGAAATCGGCAACAAATGTATTCTCTAGCAGTTCTGTTTAAAATCTAACAATGTATCGGTTTGAAACGAAGATAACTCGAAGAATTCAAATTGAAGAGCAACTTTGAAAAATTAAATATACTGAAAGAACATATGAGAACTTAAACTAATCTTGATGCAAAGAAACATTTAATTACAATTTCAAAATACGATTACTTAAATGCATAAAATTTATATATCAATGTCTTAGGATTAAGTGTCTCACACACTAATTCGGACTACATCCATCCATAGCATACATACGCTATGCTTCCATCTACATATGCATATAAACATACATATACATGCAAATCTACGTATGCGTATAATGTCTAAACTTAACAAATTCAAGCAATAATATTTTAATTCTGTATATTATTTGTAAAACTTTATTACGTTAGGCCAAGTCGCTAAGATATAAAGATTATTGAGCAAGTCCTAAACCTAAACGTCAAATTGAAAGACATATTTTTGAATGTATTTATAGAAACATGTCTTTTTGACATTTGATGTTTGTTTGTGTTACAGAAATGATGTGCGAAAACAGTGATTGGCTGGTCGCAATATACACGTGTGGACAAGACGATTATAGGAAAGAATGTTATTGTCCCGATCTTTGAGATTCAAAATGACATGGAGCCTCCAAAAGAAGCACTTTCTCAAAGCCCGAAATTGTTAGTGCACCAAACAACGACAACACGAAAACAGGGCCAGTACAAAGAGAATGGTGTTATCGAGCAGACATAATGAGGGGAGTGCGATTGTCAGAAATCTGTGCTAACTGGTAACAAATGGCAAGGTGTAAACAGCCGTTGATATAAGTTCAAGAAAAAGAAGTGTAAAGCGATTTTTCTTTAAGTACAAAGCGCTGTTAACTAACACAACAAAGACATCAGTTCTCATTGGATATAAAACTCGCCGATAATTCCGCGAACAATTACTAAAATATTCACTTTAAATAAACACAAGCAAACCAGCCCGGATCAATTATAACTAATAATTCAATTGTAAGTTTCTAAAAATTTACACGTATACATTTTTTACAGGAGTAATGGTTAGTGAGATGTTAAAAAACCCTATCTATCCATATCAAGGTTTTTCATTTCTTATAAAATTAGGCTAGCTTTGAGTTTTTCAAGTGTACGCTCGTGAGGCAATATACTATGTCTATAGTTTATGGTTTCATCTTCTATATTAAAACAAATTTCATAACATCACTGCAAGAAGGAATTTTTCACAGAAATTTGACAAATGTCACTTGGGTTTTCTACCACTATCTTTATCAGGCTATAAACTAAATGTGAAATTTCCTCATAGTTTTAGTAAATGAAATGCGATTTTAACCGCTCAGTCGTACAGTATCTAATTGGTGAAAAGGAAATTGATAGGAGGCTTAAGCTTTAATTTTACAATAACTTTAATTATGTGTAAATATATTATTTATATTTTGCTAAAAAGCATAGCGACAGGTGACAGGCAAAGGTTTTACTAGTAAATTTATAATTAACCTGGAATTTTTATATTTTTATGGTTGCTCAAAAAAATTTAAGCTCTTGTAACTTAAGAACTAACATCGAAAATCTGAAAACGCCACAGTATAGAAGAATACCTTTTAAAATCGCACTGGTCCAATGAGGCGTGCCGTTGCGTGGTGGTAGGCGTTTTCGGCGCCACAGCCTCTGATTTTCGCATGGCCCGCCCAAATGGGTTTGATTGATCTATTGTTGTTGTTCGCATAGGCTTTCCACCTCATGATTACCTGAACAGTAGCGATGGAGACAACTTAAATCTTTTTTAAAAAAAATTGACCTGGTAAAAATCTTATAGGATATATATATATATATATATATATATATCATATCTAAATCTTGTACCCGAACTATTCGGCATAGTCCTAGCGTACCAAAAAACAGAAATCGTATATGTATATATATATATATACATGTATATATATTTTTCTTTCATTATAACTAACTTGTAAAGATTTAAAAATCTATTATTTAATGTTCCTATATACATTTTCTTTGAACTTTTTCATACATCAGCCGTAACCAAAAGTAAAGTCTATGTTAAAGTGAACACTTTAATAAAAAATAACTTGTAAACATTTGTAAAACAGGTTTCATATGCCTAATATATGTCTGTGTATATCCTAATCACAATTGAGCAATCAAAGATAGTGCACAATGCATGTTTACCCGGATTTCAAATTCCGGCATTGCATCGTTAGCAATGATCATTGAATAGATTGATTAGAAATATATTAAGTAAATGTAAAGCTTATACAGGAAGAAGCTAAGCAAAACTATGCACAGGTCATGACATGAAGCTTAAAGCGATTCATGAATTTAAGAGTGGATTTAAATGCAAAAGGATTACTGCGCACGTGCTATAAGTGTATATGCAAATTAGGGTTGAAAATGAGGCCGAAATGTTGGCCAATTGTTATGTTAAAACGCCCCGACATAATTTACCTACACAATCATCAATTAGCTAAAATACAACAAAATAAGGAATACATAATACGAATTTGGCCCAAAATCTAAATGAGAATGGAAAACGGTGATGTAGGTTCAATGAGATAGTCCAACCAGAATAAGTTGTACAGCCCAATTATAAACTTAGTTCGTTTAAGAATCTTTCACCCGGCAGTCAGTTCCAACTAATATGCAATACAAAATAGCAATTCGCAACGTTCTCTTCATTAAAGTTGTTTAGCGATTGAAACCGAAAATTATAAAAATATTCAAATTAACCCTAAACTGTCTATGTACTTTGAAAATGACAAGCCGGTTTTCATACATTTTCAACAATTTTTTTCTATTAGTATTAGGAAATTTGGAAACATTTATTGGCGAACATACTCCCACGTATTACTGTGCTGAAGCAGACTTGTCAGCAAGCCGAGTTTCTAACGAACAGAGCCGAGTTTGAGCATTGCATTGGATATAATAACGAGCCCAAAACGAGACTTTTTTAAGCAAAGCAAATTGATAGTTCTGCTTGTTAATTTGAATATGCAGATTTTTTGATTTTTCATTCACTATGTCTTTCTTATAATCTTATTTTAGAATTTTTTATTAAATAATAGGAAGAGCTATGTAAAAAAATTCTGGAAGCGCAATATTTTTAATAAAATATCGAGCTAAAGCGAGCTTCATTGAAAGATTCTATGTGGCAAGCCGAGCCGAGCCGAGCCGAGCCGAGCTGAACTTACTATAAATTAAAACAAACCAAGCTAAGACAATCCTGGCCTAACGAACATAAAAAGTGGAACTATTTCTCAAGATTTGAATTTTTAAAAAAATTCAAATTCTCTCCATCAGGAGGTCTAATGTCTCATGGTGTAACCACCAACTTCAATTTTCTTTTTATCTAAATAGACTTCAAATTGCTTGCCACCGATCGAAGTCTTAGAAATGAAAAAAGAGACACTTCTCGACAACGTGAAATTTTCAGATTTTTTAAATATCTCTGTTAGTTTTTGAGTTATAATTATAGGCTTTAATTGTTTTCCTATCAAAGATTAGAAAAATTTCTAGGCGGCTTAAGCTAAAAAATGGAAAATAAATTGGATGTATATTATATGTAAATAGGAAAATTATATCTATCAATAAAGAGAAAAGGGATGACGAGAAGGGCATGGTGACCATTATTGTTTGTAGCCCCTGGTTATTATTCGTACATTTCTGCTTTTATTTATTTCCTATCAAATAATTATGATTCAAATCCAAGCCATGTTGCAGGAAGAAACGATCATATAGTTCTTCTAAACATGCGAATTGTTCTTTATTATTTGAGAAGGTTTATCTATCATTTTTTGTATGCATGCTATAGACGCAATGCTTTTCACCATCATCCAACCGCACATTTTTACAACTTAATAAAACTAACAGTCTACACTTTTTAGACTAGAAAAGTAATGGAAATTTCCGGAAATTTTAGCAAAACAGATATAGCATATAAATTAATTTTATGTATGAGATTTGATGTAAGAAATAGAGTATCTTATTTTACAATATGCAGACAGATGGATAGGTGAGGGTCAAATCCCCTTTTATGGCGAAATTAGTACAGTTAACAAATAGTAAGCATGTGGTGCTAATGAGAATTAAGATAATAAGTTTGACCCCTGGTTGACCACATAATCATGTATAAGTTTAGAAAAGAAGTCGCCGATATTTATATATTACAATTATCTATTAGTACAGAAAATATCTTCTGCAAAAACCGTAAGTGAATAATCTGCATACCAACACTAATTGTCAATGAAGAAAAAGTACTTAAACTTTTACATACGTTAAAAAATTACGTACGTTTGGACAACAAATGCCACTTTATTCAATTATATGCAAATACATTTTAATTGATTTAATTAATGTATTATATTTAAAGATATATTACAGCAGTGCTGTACTCCTAAATAATTAACAAGGGGGCTCTAAATTTGAGCACTGTATTTTTATGTTATATTTTGACCAAATTAAATTTCTCAACAAAATCCAACGGACAGCTCTAATGGTAATATAACTTTAACAAGGGGGGGGCTGAGCACCCTGATCACCCTTGTATTAAAGTATGGAGTTGACATAAAAAATCTGTAAAATGCATGTTGAAATATCATATTATAATGCAGTATGGCATTCTCTCTTAAAGCCTTTGTTGTTAGGGTACACAAGGCAGTTTTTAGTAAATCTTGATCTTCCACATATGTTAACTATTGATAAAGAGAAGTTGGAAAACATGACCTGAGATGATGAAATGTAAGCCAAATGAAATAATTGAAGGCACAGTTGCATATGTTTGATGTTCTTAGACGATTGATTCGAAAAGGAAGTGATAAATATTTTACAGCATATTGGAGTATAGACATTAAAGATTAGTCGTTATTTATTATTAAAACTAATAAAACCAACTCAATTGATTAATTGACAAAGTCTATCTCAATAAAAAAACAAAGTCTCACACCATCGTCATGCATCCATCTCAAAATTCACCAATCGAAGGAAGGCATCTTTCCTAAGAAAATAAATTCCAATTCCAAAAGTCAACAAAGCGAAATACGCCTCTTAAACACGCCACAGAATAAATTTCGCTTTGTAAATTCCATTTATGCGCAATTGTTAAATTCATCTGAAGTCTAACGCAATTTTGGCCAAATTGCTGACTAAAATAGAGGTGAGCAGCAATAAAAAGTTCGTTAAATTACGGTGCTCTGTACGCGAACTAAATTCAAAGACTGCCAATAGGGGGAGAATCCTTCCATAACAAAGCTAATTCCATAGCAATTCACCCACTCTTGGCAATTATTCAATTCATTTCGCTGTCTTAGATTTTACGGTTTACATAGGCTGTAAGAGCTCATTGAATTTTTGGGCTTAGTGACATAGGATGTATACACGAAAATTCTTCATACAATAGAGATGAAACTCATTTTCAGAACTCGAAGACGGACTTCAACCAATTTTCAACCTGTTTAGATAGTATTGCACCAGGTCTTACACATCTGCAAATATTCGAATCAAATTGATTCGATTAGAACTCGAGAGTTGACAACTCGAATCATGGAAAATATTGAAATTAATAGACGATCAAGGCCATTTCGGTGACACAACCAGTTCAATGCTACAAATCTAAGAAATTGAAACATCCCAGTTATTAGGTATTATTAAAAAACGAATAGCACGTTAAGAACAAGGTGTATGAAAAAGAAACGCACAATCAATAAAAAATTAAATTATATCTCATTATCATTTCACTGCACGTAAACGTAGTTTATGTTCAAAAACAAACGTAGTAATAAAGTTGTAAACAAATTGTTTGTAGAGTGATATGTGGGTGATTAATTGCTTGAATCGGTTTGTATTCGTACTCGTTTTAAATTATTGGCTGTCTGCATCCCCATCTGTTTACAATGCCCACACCCACAACACATGTCTATGCTATTTTAGCGGCGTTTTACATTATATTATATTACAAAATTAAATATCGATATCTTAGTAAGATTAAATAAAAAATATAACTCTGGATTCGCGAAACAAGTGACAAATTTGATTCTTAACTTGCCTATTTTAAGGGTCCCGTGATCTGCTTGGACCAGAGAACAACTTTTTATTGCATTATGTAGAGTAAGTGATCTCTGGCGTGGTGTCTGGCCCCTCTGGTTCAATTTAAATAGGAATTTACATTTCTTCAAAAAATCTTCCTTTTGATAAATTGCAATATATATATATATATATATATATATCCAAGCTTTAATTCCCGTACACAGCGCAAAGCGCTCTGTAAAAAGGAAATTGGATTTATTCAGAAATATTTGCTATAGGAACTGGGGGAGAGTTCCAGAGTTAATATACTTTAAGGCTGCAGGTAGGAAAGTTTTTGAGTACCTTGTATCATGAATTTTCTCCAATATGACCTTTGTTCGTGTTTGGCTTCTTGAAAACTTTATCCTTTCATTCATTGGGTGATACTTATCAGTATACACTTTCATTGTATATTTCTTAAACATTGCATTGAAAGTTGCATTAATACACGAAATAAGTTCACACTTATTTAACTTAGCAATTTTTGCATATAGTTTAATAGGTTTTCTTAACGTCTTCCGGTTTTTGTTTGTTATTCCCGGAACCCAAACTACAGATGCATACAAATAAATTGGTAGAATGTATGTTTTAAAAATTAACCATTTTCTTTCTGGCATTAGAAATTCTATAAAGAATTTCATGCTAAGTATGCACCTAAAAGCCTTTTTAGTGACCGCATCTACCTGTTCATTCCAAGTAATATCTTTATTTACCGTAATTCCCAAGTACTTCGTTTGATTAACTGACGGAAACTCAAAATCACCATATTTGTTTATTTTTCTTACCTCTGACAACAATTTTGGACTTTTAATATTACGATGTGCAAAAGTTAATACTGCCGATTTCTTTTGATTTATGATTAGATTATTATCTTTTGAGAGTCTTAATACATCACATATATTCTCCTCTGTTTGCCACACATCTTCTTCAATTTGCGACTTAGTTATTATACTAACTATCTAAAACAATATTACATACTTGTTAATAAAAATGCACTAAGAACCCCAATCCCCATTTAAGTCTCTCTGCAACTTGATCAAAGTGACAACCCTACAGTGAGGTCACACATATCTTAACTTAATTATCTGGCTGGCCCATTTTGGCCGCCTCTGGAGCATTCACTTGATTAAGTCCCTGAATATTTCTATACATGGCAAAGGCTATAAAATATTGGACTATCCAGATTCCAATTTTTCAATTCTGCAAAGAGACGCTAAGTCGCTACCAAGGAGTACATATAATTGTATGTACGTTTATTTTATGCTAAATATATGCATGTAGTGTTCTATGAATATTAGAAAATAATTATGTCACGATCGAATAAGCACTATCATGAAATNAAGTATGCACCTAAAAGCCTTTTTAGTGACCGCATCTACCTGTTCATTCCAAGTAATATCTTTATTTACCGTAATTCCCAAGTACTTCGTTTGATTAACTGCCGGAAACTCAAAATCACCATATTTGTTTATTTTTCTTACCTCTGACAACAATTTTGGACTTTTAATATTACGATGTGCAAAAGTTAATACTGCCGATTTCTTTTGATTTATGATTAGATTATTATCTTTTGAGAGTCTTAATACATCACATATATTCTCCTCTGTTTGCCACACATCTTCTTCAATTTGCGACTTAGTTATTATACTAACTATCTAAAACAATATTACATACTTGTTAATAAAAATGCACTAAGAACCCCAATCCCCATTTAAGTCTCTCTGCAACTTGATCAAAGTGACAACCCTACAGTGAGGTCACACATATCTTAACTTAATTATCTGGCTGGCCCATTTTGGCCGCCTCTGGAGCATTCACTTGATTAAGTCCCTGAATATTTCTATACATGGCAAAGGCTATAAAATATTGGACTATCCAGATTCCAATTTTTCAATTCTGCAAAGAGACGCTAAGTCGCTACCAAGGAGTACATATAATTGTATGTACGTTTATTTTATGCTAAATATATGCATGTAGTGTTCTATGAATATTAGAAAATAATTATGTCACGATCGAATAAGCACTATCATGAAATTTCTAATTGAAACTGTAGAGAGAATGAGTTTAAAAGTGCATTGAAGCAAGCAAATTCGGCAAGTAAACCACTCCATAAAATGAACGACTGTTAGCGACTATAGTTTATAGTGCCCCAAGTACAATCGAACAAATCGAAACAAATCAACAACCGTGTTCTAGAGCACACCGGCATGTGTTAATAAATTATAATAAGCCTCACTTATAGCCCACTCTTCAATTACAAGCCAAACTAGGCGGACGGTGCAATCCCGAGCGTCCTATTACTATACTTTAACCAGCTCTTTAAATGTTCAATGTTCAAGCAATCTACAGTTCGGCAGAAATATTAAGTGCATGGTAATTATTAAATCTGCACATGATTCTACTTCCCAACTAATCAAAATCCAATGCTCTATTAAATTGATTGACAATTTAAACATTAATTACATGTTTGAAGCGAGGTGACACATCACTTTACTGATGACCCATATTGAGTCTCTAATTAGTCAATATTTGGATTTTGTAGTGATAATAAAGCCAATTTCAGGCTAATTATCCTGTTTAAGCGCGTCTGTTACAAATGGGGAATGGAGAACCAAATATAGAAGAGCACTCTGAGGTTGGGACATGATGTAAGCAATTATACTCGCTCGTTATGGTCGCAAATTGCTCGTAGTAGGCTACCAGTGGGCAATGAACAAACTGTCATTCTAAAAGGTGTGAGGGTGATAATTTAAATGTCAAGGGTAATTATATCTTCGACATGATTCCTAAATGAGCCTTAGGACAATTTCTTTTGTAATATTAGTTAATTAACAATTAATTAAAGTTTGTGTTTTTTCGTAAAAAATTCTGAATTTTCTTAAATGCACATGATAAATAATGGTAAACACAGGATGAGGGTCAAAGTTGTAAAGATTTAGGATAGAATGTGCGGTCTTGAGCACCTAAATCCTAAATTGTGAATTTGCTATACAAGCGTCATGAAAATATTAGTTTAGTACAAGGCCTGTCACTAAAAGCTTATTTAAAAACAGTTCATTATCAATGAATAGTATTTACAAAAATGGGAAATTGATAAATGTGCTAAAACTAACACCGAGGGCAGGTTTGACATTTCTGATGCTAGCGATGTTATCGTGCAGGGTAAACAATGTTTTAGATTATCTCACTACAAGTGAGGAAATCGAAGCTAACATTATATAAAGACGCTAAACATGAAAGTTAGCTCTCATTTTAATGAAACTTCTATAAGTAGGTCTAAGAGATCAAGTTCTTTCTTCTCTACTTTCTCTCTGAGCACAAAAGTACGTAGACCGAAAGTACAAGAACTGTGTAAAAAGCATTTTGAAGGTTACAATTTTGGAGTTTCCCTTGTTAACTAGTACGATGTAGATATAAAGTTAAAGAGACTGTCAGAGGACCTTCAAAACACCTTGTCACATGAAAAAATGAAAATAACCGATATATGCGTACATGAAGTAACGAAAGATATATGTGCTTGTTATTATACCCAATCTGTGCTAAAGTTGAAGAAGTGAACTTCCAAAGAATTGTTCTATGTGCAGAACTGCGAATTTTGAAGGGGATTTTCAACACTTCGAAGGCCTTAACTACCCTCATTTCATAATTATCCACTATGTAAATAAGATTGCATGATGCTCTAGGGACCAGTATTGATTTTAAATAACTAAAAATATTTACTAAATTGATAACTTTAAAAAAAGTTATTATTGTAAACTAAATTGGAAACAACAGAAAGCAAACATTTCTGTTGTGTGCTGAAGCAGAAGATGCATGCAAATAAAAATAAATGATTGGAACTCCAACAGTTTAAAAAACTGAAACTAAAGAAAGAATAATTTCTATTCTATTCATTAAGACATTCAAAATTTATGCAACTCTTATTGAACAAAATCATTTGTGGTTTCCACGCATATTTATAATCCATTAAGCTGCTACTTTTTGGAATTTGTATTTTTTCACAAATATGTATTAAGAATACCTTGTTTGTAATGACTATAGGTTTATTTAAACCTTGCAATTTCAAGAATTTATAAATTAATAAAATCATGTTATCTTTCATTGCAATGCAAAAACTAATGCATAACACAGAGTAAGATTAAAATTGGGTAACTGCTGGATATCAACTAAAAATTAACTGGTAAATTAAGTTTAAGTGTGTTTGAAAATAACAAACGAATGATTTAAAAATGAAAAATTTGATAGTGTCTTTAAATACTTTGAATTGTTAAATTTTATATGTTATATTGGAAATTTAACAGCAGTTTTTGCATTAATAGAAGGGGGAGTTAAAATAAAACAAGTGGTAGAAAACAGCTGTTTAAAAATAATAATAAATAGGCTGAACATAAACGGAGTGATACTCCAAAAATAAACACATGACTGCCACAAACGTATAAATAAACAATCGAAAACTACGTCTCATATGAAAATGTAATATACACGTAGAAAACAAAACAAATATATGAAACACTATACAAACATTCTCAATGACACCAGAATATGATGTTTACAATCTTCAACAGTAAACGGTTAAGATTAACATGGTAACCGTGCATTATAAAGTTTTTAAAGCTATTTAAGTTTTCTACTTATTTAATAGTTGCCATCAACAACCTTACCAACACTGTTAGCCCCTTTCGAAACACATGTATATGCACATTGTACATGCATATCTAAGAACTTAGAATTGAGTTCATCTAAAAAATTAGCTATACCCGATCGGTTGAATTTTTGTCTCTTAAAAGGCCGGGATTTAACGTACGAATCCCCGAAAGAAAATGTTTAGGCGTAACTCTTACAATTACTGAAGCAAAACTACATAAGCAATTCAAAGAAAATGGGAGGGCAAGAAATTTTAAAACAAAAAGAAAACAAAAATAATTGTTTACCATTTAGATTATCAGTATTTATTCACAAAGTATAAACATCAATATCAGTTACTACGCTTGACTTCAGTTCAGGTGTGATGCTCTGCGTCTGATGTCTGAGAACTCACGCGCGCCGGAACTAAACTAGTGGACATAGCAAATAATTCCGTAGTCAAACAAACAATTTTTGATAATAAAAATGTTTGACTGATGGAAAATTCCCTTTAATAGGAATTCAATTTTTCCAACATAATTAATTCACAAAATACTTCAGCTAAACATTGAAAACTGGCGTAAAACGATGGTAACAAAAATTACATTGTAATTTCTTAGTTAAAAATGTTCCTTTTACGCCTGTTCTATGTTTGACAATATTTTACTAAATCAAAAAATAAATTCATACTAGACTTAGGCTTTAAACCGATTTTCATTCAAGAACACAGTCCGACCTATCCTGACCCCAACGAGTCCCTCTCCTGTCAGAACAATATGAACTGTCGATAGTTATTTTTGTTGATGAGTTTATAGACATATTTTCTGGTATTTCTGCATCAATATTGATTAAAAATTCAGATTCTCACATGATCGACGAGGGAATACGATTTAATAACAAATTATAAAACCTTTCGTGAATGCTTATCATGCAATATTTAAATGTGGAAACAGTTTTCATTTTCATGCTGCTTGCCAATTGGTACATTGTAACCCAGAGGTGTTAACCAGACAGCAATCGATCGTCCCATGATGCTTTTTTAAGGATGTAACGACAGATGTCGCACGGAACACAATCCATGTGATAGCACTATCAATCAACCAAAACATCCGATCAAAAAATCTGCCGGAAGCAATTATATAATTGGCTTTAAAATTAAAACACCATTCTAAAATTATTCCAATATTAAAATTATAAAATTATCCCGACGCTTCTTTGTCAACGGTAATAAGTTGCAAATTAAATAAATGCGCTTTTCCATTGTACTTCCCACTAGATTTGTTCAAAATACAGGCAGAAGAATTCGAGATAGGGAGCTTGGAAAGAAGAATGATTCAAAAAATGTCTTAGACATAACTAATTATACAAAATGTATGTAGTAAGTTATTTAAAAATCCTGGCGATTCCATTCAAGTCTTAGCAATAACATGAACTTAGAATAATCATGATAATCTAATATCCGAATAATCGGGAGCTCTTTTACAAGAACGTTCGAATTCTTCATCGTTCATTAATTTGTCATGACAAATTTGATGCATCTAAAAGCTTTCTTCTGTAAATTCTGATACATTTTGCAATTCAAAATTCATTTGGACACTTTATATTATAAAATTACTAAAACTTTGCAATCTAAATGTACTAAGAGAGTCTATAAAAACAGAAAAGTTTTAAAATATTAATATTTATTAAGTTTAGACAGATGAAAAACTTTTTCTAGTCGTTACTATAACTGGATAAGTTGTTATTTGCAGTAATTTAAAACAGCCCCATTGAGGAAAATGCACATGCTAAAACGTGCAAACAGATGTGCTGAAATACAAGAAAAATACAATTTCCCAATTGGAATTATACAAATTAGATTTGTAATTCTGTAACACAACACCTTCTTGTGGGAATATTCTTTCCATTAATTATTCCCACATCTGCTCTGGGTAAAGAGAGAAAAATGCATGTATATTTAAATTATATTGCTCTAATTTAAGCTTTAAGTCAACTATTAATCCCCAACGAAGAGAGCTGATATTTTTAGACAAACAATTTCTTTTGAAAATAGGTTTCCACTGTCCATTGCTTTACTTAAATCGGTGTTAGAATATAAATTTTATGGCCCCCAATAGACCAAGTAGTTATTATAAACAACATTTTATGTTTTTAGTGGAAAACTGCAGCAGATCAAATACTTTCGTATAAATCATATTAAAAACTCAAATATTCTAACTAAAAAGTTTCAGTAGATTAAACGAATAATGTGCAAGCTCTGCAACGATTAAATCTTATACTGAAAAAGTAAAAATTAATGTAATTTAATTCCATATAGGCATATATGGTTTGCAAAACACGTTCAAAATTTGTGCATTAATATAATTTAATAACAACAATAACTTAGAGTGGTATCTTTACTTACGAAATCAATTCGTTATTGATTTAATTTCTTAACCTAATGTGATAATTCGATTCCAATACCCCCACCCTCTATGCCAAATATACATATTGAACATAAATTGTTTGTTAATTACAAAAATTTATCAAAGCTACTAAAAAATACGTGTTAAAATTAAAGTGCAATAAACATAAAATTGAGTTTTACTCAACGTAAGGGAAGTGATCCAAAAAGGCTACTCTAAAATTGTGTGAACTAAAGCGTTAACTAGAGGTAAATTAAGTGCTTGTTTGCTCACAAATACAATTATTCAACACGCTTTGGAAATTGTTAGTGGGGTATTTCACTCAGTGTTGCACTCAGAAGGTAGCGAATGCTTAATTCTCCTCTAGTTAAGGCACTAATTCAAGCAATTGCTAAAGCTATTTTAATGCACCCCTTCCCTAATAATAACTAATACAAATTTTTTAAACCCTAAGCTGCCTATTGTGTCATAATGTGCAAACCTATTACGAAATTCGAGAATCTAGTAGTAAGTGTTATGGTGATAATTTATGATAAAGATTATTCCTGTGTTATTAAATACATGAAGTATTACCTTTCTGTCAATGGAAAATCCGATATTTGCAAAAAACTATCCATAGTAGCAAATAGCAATAAATAGCTTCAAATTTTTTCTTAACTGTAAATAGACTACCCATGGAGCACAAATTAAGGATAAAATGATGCAAAAGAAGATCCTTTTCCAGTGGGATTTTTAGATTTTAGATAATTTTATTATGTAGTGAGTTATTATAGCAATAATCACAAGTTTTAAAAAATGTCTGGGCTGTTTAGGGTTAATTCCAAATAATAGAATGCTAACTTTTGTTTAGATAGTGTCCTCGTTATGTTCCGCTTTCCTTTTTTCAGGTCCAACATCAGAAGTGGTGTTTGCATTTTATTTAAAACAATCTTTTTTTCAATGCTCATTATATATTTTAAGTGGAATTTATGTATTTTAACGGAAGAATAAAGCGATTGGTCAGCACTAAAGATAATCCCTAACACCAAATAGAATACACTGGGGAATGGGCAAAACACTCGTTGTCAATATCAAGATCTTTATCAAACGAGATTCACACAGTTCAAATGCATTCCATTTGAAACAAACTTCTGTATATGTTAAACTTCTTTTAGATTCATGTCACGGCGAAATGGAAATTGACTACCACTGTTTCATACACATTGTTACATAGTTAGCGCCACATTTTGAAGTGAACATAATTCAAGCTGTAATCAATATTTTTACCTCAGGCAAAAAGCATCAGATATCGAAAAAGAGCTGAAATCGCTTGTGTATACGTATTACATAGGAATTATAATACCTACACAAAGATTGCTTGCACTGAAATATTTTAATAAATCATCATCAAACCAAAATTTTTATCATTGCGACCAGCTAAGCCATCATGTTTTTCTAAACAATATTTAACTTTATCCAAATGAAAAATGATTTCTTCAAGCCTATCTCTTAATTCTATTTTATTTTTAGGCTAAAAAAGAAAACTATATCAGTTTATGAATCTCAAAGAGTATTGGAAAGTTTAATAATGAGGTATTAGATGAATACAGGACTCATACACGTTTTGTTAGAGTAAAAATATTGATTATAGCTTAAGTTATATTCAATTCAAAATGCGAAGCTAACTATACAACGATCTGAAAAATTTCCAAGATGGATCCACATGAAAACAGATCAGCTTAAGAAATGAAATGTGCGATCCAGTCGCTTCAGTAACGAAGTTTTTCTAGATGATGTGGCTTTTGTTTCACATTTTACATCCTTACTAAAATGCTACCGAGGTGTAAAAAGTTTATGAAATATGAAATTTATGAATTTACAAGCTAATTTTGAAGAAAAATGCTGCACTAGTGCGTCTAACAGACGAGATATTATAATAAGAAGATATTCATTAATTGTTTAGGAAAGAGATGGAGCTGTAACGTGGGATTTTGACAACCTTCGATGCTTCATAAAAGCGAAGGAATTAAATATTTCTTTGGCGACTTCTTGTGTTCAAAGTCTAATGACAGTTTACAAATGCTTTTTCCATCTGGTAAGCAATATGGAAATATCGTACAGGCGACTAAAAACAACCGAGGTTTTTATATAGGCATCAGCTGTAAGGTAAATTAGATATTAACAAAGGATGTAAACATTAATTCCAGCGGCAATAAAAGTCTATAATCTTCCAAAGATATGAAACAAATAGACCATATGTCGCGGATTAACCCGTGCATGTTAGAATAAAGCCCGTCAGAGAATGACAATATAACGTTCAGTACAAAGAACGACAACTGAGTGGAATACGATTGAGCAAAAATTAGCGCTATTGGCTCCAAAGAACCCAGCAGCATTTGCGATATACTACATGTACCCAACCATATCCTTACAGCTTTACCACCGTCCGACTGAATATAAAATCAATATACATCATTAGGTTTTATTAAGCAATAAAAAAAGGATAGTGGCAAAAAAACCACCCATGCAGAAGAAATCTATTAAAATTAATAAATAATGCTTCTAACGGATATAAACTAGGAGCTGTTTTAGTAGTTTTACTATATTCCAGGTGGCATTGCAGAGGAGGTAAAATTTTCCACTTTATGTTATACCCAATAGAGCTATCAAATATTTTTTGTAAAAAATATACTTCGTTAAGAAAATGGAAAAAACATAATTAAAATGCGGGTTACAGATAAAATTTAGTATTAAACTGCATTGATAACATTGTACTTTCACAAGTTTTTTTCTCAAAAATCAAGAGAGCAATTTAATCCAGACTAAAATTGAATGATTCATTGATTTTCTTTCTTCCACTTCCACTTACATAATGATTGGATCAAACAATGTGAGAAGTCCATTTAATTAACGCAGGCTAACGCTTTTATTCTAAACTGGTTGAGTTTTTGAATTTCAAGTTGTCCTTGTAGAACCCATTAAGAATTCCCAATACGTTACAACACCTTTTTGGTACTCTTGAATTTGAGGAGCATTTTCTTCAACATGCAAACATATTTTTCAAAATATCAGAGTTTTGCTTTCAAACTGTTGGAAATTCCAAGTGCTAAAATTAAACTTATAATTACTACATTGTGGTAATTTGAAAACATATACTCTCCAAGCACTACAATGTCAAAAAATTGCACATATATATATATATATATAAATATATATATACATACATATATATACATATATATATATATATATATATATATATGTATGCATTTTGATTTTTGATGTTTCTAGTTGTCAAACAATTCTAGTAGACTGTAATATTTGAAATAAAACGTACAAGATATGTAAAAGCTAATTAATCTAACAACGTATGACATCTAAAAAAATAATTATAAACTATATATTTAGTTGGAAAAATAAAAATTATGAATGTTCAGCTAAGTACGATATCTGTTTCTTGTGCCAAATAAAAGATTAAGCTTGAACTTCTCCTAAGGAATTGACATTTCGATAAATTTTAAATATGGGCAGTACAAAAAAATTGCGTACGAAGAAATGTTTCCCAATTGTGATTGTGTACAGCTTCAGTTAGAAAATTCGTTTGAAATTCAACTAAAATTACTTCTAACCTAAATACTGAAAAGGAAATTGGATGCAATTTTTAGATCATAAACAGTTGTATTTATAGCGTTGTGGAAAATATCTTCACAATTGTAATCACAAAACTATAAACTGCACTTTTAATTATAAATCACATAGATATTTACGATTAAAAGTGGTGACTTATTCTGACAAACGTATATTGTATTCAATATGTATAAGCAAACTATCAAAAATTGCTCATAATGCGATTTCTCTTCTCAGTACACGTTTAGGCATAAAAGATATAGGCTTCCTAAAAACGACTTTCTTCATACCAATTGGTGAATGGCCATAAATAGCATTGAAAAATGGCGCTAAATAATATTTAGTGCCATTTTAAGGCTATGTATACAATATATATACATATATATATATATATATATATATATATTCTAAATTTAATTAACTAACTAAATATATATATATATATATATATATATATGTACTACTTTATACATTCCTTCCTTATCAGTCTTTTTGTGAATTAAGGTACAATTAAGTGCTTATTAAATCGAATTATTAAAATATATTTAAATTATCATAACATAGTTGAATCGATCACTGAATTGTAATGACATATTAGAAAAGAACGGCTATCCACATAAATTGATTAGGAATTTTGTTGACCAAGCACTCACTTCAAAGACCATTGAAAGTAACCAAGTTAATAACGAAGATAAAATACCAATATATTGGAAACTACCATATATTGAAGATTATCAAACCCTTTAAAACCACGAATTAAGATCATCAATACTCACTTAAAATCAACTAAGTTAACACCAATTCTACAATCAAAGAAAATATCTAATATTTTTATGAACTTGCTTACAAATGTAATTGTGAAAAATGTAACACATTGGGGAAGTTAAGCGCCATTTCGTAACTAGCATTAATTGAACATCAGGTCATCTAATGCAAAAACTTACATGCATCAACATCATGCAAAAAGAACAACTTCAATATCCTAATGATTGCAGAAGCCTTTATTACTAAGAACCATAACAAAGATGAAATACTAAGTGAGCAACAAATTAATATGCGCATACAAAGTGGATGAAAATTTAAACGGTAGTTAGAGTAGTATATTGTAAATAATATTCTCACAAATTTTGCAATCTGATAATGATTTTGGAATCGAAACCGATTAACATTAAATTGATCACAATAGTTTACATAAAAATATATATAAAATTCTAAATTTAGATAATCATAATCACCAATATTAGACATTCTCTCAGATCTCGATTAAAAGCGAGCCCTGTAATCAACTTTGTTAAAATATATTCATTGTTCAATAATTTTGTACTGTATCTAAAAACCTTCCAAAGCAAATTGTGATACATATTAAATCAGAACTATAGTATATTCGAATGTACGAAAACCAAAGAAATGCCGAACTGTGCAATAACATGGGTTTTTAAGTCTCCTAAAATTTCAATCTAACCTGTCATTGTTAATTGGACTCTTCAGCCTAAATTAATTATTTAACAACTTCTTATCAAACTAAATATGCTTGGTTCATTTCATATGACACGAGTTGACAATCAAATTGCTGAAAAACTGCATCAGAAATGCTTGAATTTGCAAATAGTTTTTGTTTTCAGCTCTTCACCTCTCGAACTTATCAGATTTCAGACCCGCAAATCTTATACACAATTCAAGGTCAAGAAGTAGGCCTGCACACGGTTTGAGATATGTTCGAATGAATTATTTTATGTTCATTCCAAAGAGGGCAAACTCGCTTGTAAGATAGACAAAAAACTTTTTGTAATAAGACATTTCCAAATAACTATTTTACTATTAGCCCATTACAATCATATATATAAACAGTCGATGTATATGCTATCATGAATTTTAAATAGAGTTCGTCACTAGTTGTTCCTCTTTCATTCTTAATTTTAATCGGTTTTCCTGCAGTAATGAAGGACAATTGGTATGAAACTGGTTAATAGTACTAACACACATCATGTAAAATATATTAACACCTTATTGACATTTAATAGCCAAATTACCTGCACGTGATGTTGATCACTTAAAGTATGCAACAGAGATGATCTCAAGCGTGAGTTTATATTTAAAATCGTAGATAAAAAAATTACCTTGTAAATGCCTGATATTTTAATTCTCATTTTAACTAGTTTAGATTATTTAAACTGACATCTAAGTTTACATTAAAAGATTGAAATCCATTATAGGCTGTAATAATATGAAAATCTATGTGTACATTGAATTTCCAAATGTAATTATTCTTTTTAAATACAATATATACAGCAGTTATTAAAACTGGTGACGACATGTGTGTTTTGATAACTGCGCTGTAGTAACGCACAGTTTGGCAGTTTCTTTTGGGAAAGCTTTCAACTTATCATAAACGTCTATGCACTTCAGAGATACTTATGGGTTATTGGGAATGGGTCGCTTTTTCCAATTGGTCACATAAGGTACACTAGTAATAAAAGGATGAATTAAAAATCTGCAAGACTATTTTAATCTATTGTATACTTTTTACACGAGGGTGAGACAACACCAATTCCTCATCAATGACAAATGAATGCATGGATGACGGTTGCAAAGTTCATTTAAAATTGCAATTTGAAAATGGTAAGTAGACAAGGAATTTGTAAACAGAAGATGGCGCTGTGAAAATCATAAATTCTTAAAATCTAAGAAATGTACGTATTCAAATGTTGAAATGATTGATAAAGCTAGACAGCCTAAAATACATACAGATATCATTTTTAAGGTATGATTTAACAGATAAAAGGGGAAATCGCGATAACAGGAACACAATAGGATTTTGACTGGGAGGGGTCAAATAAAAACAGGTTAACTTCGTAATTTATAAAATAAACATTTCAAGTGACACCAATTAGGGCATCTATGGGCCTCTTTACGCCCTTGCGCGTTAGAGACACTTAAAATATTCTTGTATTCTGTTCACATTAGAATATTGCAAAGCCTCATCATGGCAATTTGGTTAATGTGAGAATTCAATTTTAATTGGAAAAAATAATTTTCAGGACAGTGCTCACATTTTCTTTCAATGCATATATGTCTTACTAAAATAATTTTCTTATACACCAAAAATAAATGGTGGGAAAGAACATGCTGTTACGAACTTGTTAACAAGGAATATAAAGTAAGATTCACGCAAACGTTTATGGAAAAAATATTCTTTTTCGAAAGTTGAAAATCCCACGTCATGGTTTATAGTCATGTGCTTGTGTGGCTCAAATTTAACTTTGAGTGGGAGATTGAAGCAGAATTGCGGGTATTTGTTTAGTGTTTACTATGAGGAGTTGTATGTTAAAGTACTAAATAAAACAAGTCAATACAAAGAAGTTTATCACAAAGTCTGCAACTGTCAAATTTGGCATGGCCAAACATTGGGCAAATGTTAATTACTGTATCAATATAAATTTATTCAAGTAAACAATTTAACGTCAAACTAAGATTTATTAAGCAATCCCCATTAAACTACTCTGTTTATTATATTTTATTAATGTAACATTTCAAAAATACACGTGAAGCTTGAAATCACTCAAGCATCGCATTGAACACGTTTAAAAACTTCATTTATATCCATTCCAATTTATGTGGAATTAAAGCGCATTATGATAAAAAACTGCTATTTGGCAAATATCTAAGACTATAACTTTAAAAATGCGTAAGTTAATGTCAGGTAAAATACTTAATCCAAATAAATGCCAAGAAACCATCTTTACCATTTTAAGTGAATATTTCAAAGGAAATAATCAAAGAAAAAATTCATTTAGCAGTGTTAACCGAAATAGTTCAAGATGTTCTTTATTATGGAATTATTTAAGACATTCATACATCAAAAAAAGTTAAAGATTTCTTATCCAGTACACAACCCCTGCGAGGTTTCTGAAATGCTGTTAATCAATGAATTGTACAATTACCACAACAAGATTGAACAATTACAATAGTCTAAAAATATAAGTAAGTTTAAGTTTATAAATATAAAATTTTTTAAACACTGAAAATCATTCCTTGGTTATTTCTACACCGTTTCCAAGTTTAATATAGATTACTGAACTTGTAATATGGGACTCTTATTTGCAGGAACGAAAACATCATACGTTGGTCAATTGTAATATAGAAGTGTAGTATAGAAAATACAGTTTGTAATGAGGAAATCCGATATTTGTAAAATATATATCTTTTGAAAAGTAAATTATAAAGATAATTACATAAATTATAGAATTTTTTAAGACATTATCGACTGCTACAAAAACATATTCGGTTATAAAGTAAGAAATAAAACTTTCCAATTTTGTCATTTTTAAGTTTTGTAGCAAATTTCAACGCATTAAATTCAAAATTTTTTATCACATTAATCTAATCTCTACTGGCACTACTTTTAACCTTAAACTTTTCATGATTGCATAAAAAATTTTAAACGGCACGCCTCAATGCGTTTGGGATATCTTTGCACACATCAAGAAACACTCAAAGTTCTGTTTTGCTTCATGGGCTCAAAACTTTATAAATACATGAATATTAGGTATGAAGAGAATTTAAATCTTTTTTAAAAATTCAAAATTTTCAAAGAAAAACTGTTAATCTTGTGAACAACTGCCTTAATAGAAATTTCCAACTGATTAAATCATTTTTCTCAACAACCCTGTCCATGCCTCAAGATCTTCAAATTTGCTAATAGGCTTCGAGAAAATTTTTTCTAAATGTGGAAAAACGGTTTGCATTTTAAAATGGACGTTAGGCAGTTGAATGTTATGTAACAAATCGATGTCTACATTTTTTAACAAT
Source organism: Hofstenia miamia (assembly GCA_900660155.1). NCBI lineage: Eukaryota > Metazoa > Xenacoelomorpha > Acoela > Hofsteniidae > Hofstenia > Hofstenia miamia. The sequence continues at coordinate 661,966 of CABFPE010000143.1, read as the reverse complement.
TTTACCAAAGCCTGTTAGGAAATATTGTAAGCCTTTTGCATTTACACATCTATGATGTTGGACCCGCTATTCTAATGATGAACATTTGTGCTAACATTTATTCTTGTGCCTGGAGTGCAGGCAAATATGACTTTTTTTCAATGAGAACTTCTATTTTTGGAAAAATAATCAAGTTCTTTTCATAGCTAGTGTCAGATAATGAGGCGGTCCATGGGTACAAAAATAACACTGAAACCATAACAGATATTGAAAAATTCTCAGTAGAATTAGGGCTAATAATAGAAAAATCAACTAAATGTATAAATGTTATTGCACAATTCAATGAATGATATTGCTTCAAGTTGATTTTATAAATAATTTTACTATGAAATTTTAAACTTTTAAAGTCTAGTTATTTTTACAACATTGCATTGGAACGGCGGCCTGTTATTCTACCTGGCATTGATACTATATAAGGTTGATTTATTTGAAAGAAACGCTGGATATTCGTTTTCTTCAATCCGGAGTGGGGTCGACCATAGTAATAATGACATTCACATAGGGATTTTAACATGAATCTAACTAATACGTGACCGACCATCAAGTTTGCTTAAACTTAGATGAGTCAATAACAATTAATGATGGAGTAAAATTAAAATAGAACTATCAAAAAACTTTACACAAGGCTCATTTGACACAAAAGAAGCAGCATTTTGGAATCATTTCACAGCAAAGAAAAAATAGCTCATCTTAGTCAATGATCCAGTGGTTATGTCTTGAATGACATATGCTAAAATTGGACAGTCTTTTTTGACTTATTGAACGAAAATTTCACATGCAATATTAGCTGGTAATTAGATACATCTCTGTAAATTAGTGACTTTAGTATATTTGTATCCACAAAAATGTACATCCACAAATCAAAAGCACCTATTGAGCTCAAGCCACTAAATTTCTTGGTTTACCTTTAATGCCTACAAAGTCAATTTTTACTTCATTGTATTATGCTGTAAAAATGACAATACAATTCTTAAGAGAATTATCGTTTCATGCCTATACATATATTTTAGATACATTTTCTCAGATAGGATTTCCAGAGTAGCCTTTTCTCGAGTGTCTTAAGCAATTACAACAAATTATGAACCAGGTGAGAGGGCTTCTAAGGTGATGACTTATTTGAAATTATTTTTCAAAATACTGAAGAGATTGGCCAAAAATGCTTACAACAGAAAAGAATTGTGCAACTTAAGAAAACCCGTTATATACTTCAAATTTTAATCAGGCAGATAAAGGCACGTTTATTGCTCCATATTAGTGCAAAGCCTCAAAAAATGATTATTGACGTCAACAATATACAAACAGCCAAAAGTGAAAATTTGTGGAAAAGGAAACCTGATGTCAACGATACTAAATTTGGGGTAGTTGTTTTAGACCAAATTGCCAATGGAACAGGACAAAACAATCTAAGTACGTTTAGCCAATTGCAGAGTTTTGTACAATATGCTATATTTTGCTGTTATAAATCCATTGATTATAAACTGCAAAGTATCGGTATCATCAATATTTCACCTAATCATATCCTAATATCCGGTTTCCCAAAGTACTATATTTTAACCTGAGGATATTCACAGAGTAACAGAATATGTTAAGAATGACTGTTATAGGCGTTCAAGAGTACATAAAATTATCAGCGTTCTAGTGTTAAAATATAAATCTATCTGAATTGGAGCTGAAATGAAGTAAATTTAATAAATATCAGTCAGACACGAAACAGAAATCCATCACTATAATTCAGCAAAGGAAAATTGAGAATATTTGTGTAAACATCTAAAGATAATTTTGAGGCAACAGTGGAGTCATGGTTTCTTCTGCTTTGTTCTAAGTAAATATTTTGAATCAATTTAATAACTATAAAATAAAATGAGGAAGAATAAATTGTATGGAGGTAATAAAGAGAGTTATGTAAAGACATTGAGGGCGTATTTGAATTCATAAACAATACTAATTAGCAGACACATTTACAGTCCACGCGGCTGTCAAAATATCGTTTAACTGACAAAAGATGACGTATGATCGCCGCAGGAAGAAATTAAAAATTGTAAAATTACAACATTGGAAATTAAAATAAATGTTGGAAAGCGATTGTTTATTAATTGCAGTATCCATTTTAGGCTTCCACTAAATTCAGTGATTAATTTTTGACACTTGTCAAATGTTGTAGTAATTTTGAATTTAAATTAATTTTTAAATTCTGCCATCGTCTAGATTTGTACTGGTGCTTAAACGAAAATTTTTATTGAACAATCTATGATATTAGCATGAGAATTAAAATTATAGGCTTGGATAAAGAGCGGGTCTATGTATAAGGTCATTCAGATTGCTGTTTTCAGGCAATCTCATACACATATGTAGACGAATAGCAATAAGAAGACAAAGAAATCAAAAGTAATCTATATGCATTGCCTTCCAGCTAAATATTAATAAACAAACTTGAGGACTGCGTTTTTGGCTGGATGGTCTTAAATATAGATCGCTCTTGGCTTGGATTAAAGACAAAGACTACCTGGAATAAAATTAATGGAAGATACTATAAATAAATCACTTCTGAACATATCCATTCCAGATTAAGAAACCAATACACAAAGATCTTGTTTCAAATATGTGCGTGACTGGTTTTATGTATTCCTTGTTATTTTCTAAAATACAGAAAAATCATGCTCTATTGTTATTATAGAATGAAATATTAACATAGATCAAATTAGTTATATGGTTAACAATTTATAATATGTATCATTACACTAAATAAGCAATTTTTATCATTGTTACTTAATTAATTTAAAACTATAAAAATGTAAGTCATTATTAAGTAACTATCATATATGATAAATAAAATTAACGTCTGTAATTTCAGAAGATTGGCAGATGGAAAAAGTTCAAAAAAAGAATATTTCTAATACCTTGTGCTTTCTGGAGACAAATGGATGAGATTCCCGCGTTAAATTTGAGTACAATTCTGAATCTTCTTAGAATTCAAAATTAAACTCTCCATAATGCTCACAGGTGAATCTGAAACACATTAAAATAAATTTTGAAACATGAATTTTGCTATGAGACTTGTTTGCAAATATTCGATCAATTATTAAAATGAATAGAAACGTTTAAAACCCGGAAGAGATTTCTTGATCACCCTGTAGATAAGACACGCTATCAGAAGATAATATATTTCCTTAATATTGGAAAAGTTTAATGAACTTACGCCACCTCCAAGCCTAATTCAATTCGTTCAAGATTTTCACTCAGCATATTCAAGGTTCAGAGGCAAAGCATTCGGAAATTTATAAGCAAGGGCCACCCTGATACATATATATATAAATTATATTTTTATGTAAAATTAAATTGAACGAAGGAGGAAGTTATTTCTTTATATGTACAGTAATATTTTCAGCTACACTTCAGATATAAATACAATGGTTAATTAACCTATTGCTTTGCAGAATTTGACAGAGAACAATCCATATATTTATATATATTTATATATATTTATATATATTGTTAAATCCAACTGAAAAATTGTTTTTCACAGAAAACAACATATACAGTAGGTACAAGAATTCTAAGACGCTGAATATGCTTTTCTACCTTATAATTACTTGTTACGTACGGTGATAAAAGACACATTTTTCAAATAGAATAACTTATTTCAGAACATCTCAGAAGATAGTATTTAGCGTTGAAACTTCTTCCTTAAATCTTCCCTAGATTAATAAGCAAAAAGCAAGAACGCTAATCGAGTTAACTGAAACCCTAACTTTAAATTTTCTGTGTTCTGTAAGTTATAAATTAAATGCAAAACGTAATTGAAGTTAGTTTAGTTTGGTAAGTTTCAATTTAATAATTTTAAGTACATTGTTTTGGTTGCTATAAATAGCTTGCCTAAAAAAATATCATCCGAAATATTTTTATTATATTAGGTGAACAATATTTAACTCCAGACGTTGTTAGGCAGACGGCCAATAGTTACCTTATGTGGCCACATTACAAAACATACCAAATTTCGAAAGAGTGACAGTTTGACTTGCTAATTGGTAAACTTCACCGCTTTTATTCTTAACTTTTTCCTATAACAATTTCAGGGGATTTGTTGAATTTTACCCAACATTAGTAAATACGCATTAGTTTTCAGTTATATTGATCAAAAGTTTAACATATAGAACTAATTTTAACTTGTATTTTACTCATCTAAAGTTTATCTAAACTTCGCTTTGATTACCAAACTGCTACAGATTTGAAGGTATGAACTTTGTACAAAACATTTAGTTGATTTTCAGCTGTTAGCAAGTATTTCAATTTTATATTTTTTAATCAAACGGAAGCCATTAGTTTTGTGAGTTCGTTTGTTTGTTCTTCGTGTTATTTGTGGCCTACTAGTAGAACGCAGATGCGTATTTAAGGGGACATTGGGTAATACCTCTTCAGACTTTCAAAATTGAAATTTTGGTAATAAAGAATTTAAAAGAAAAATTTAGAACATAACTAAAGGGGTAAAATGCACTTTAAGGAGCATTTTTGCGATACTTTGACAGTTTTTGGAGAAATATGCCCTGATTGTACAGTATGATTGATCAAAACGGAGATATCTCCCAACAGAAAGTGTTTGATCCGCAATTCTACTGGTGGTATGTGGTAACTGTCAATGTTTCAAATTTCATGTACAGGCTTACCATTTCCCAAGAAACATTATTTATAAACGAAGGTGTCCCAATTTTTGAACTAATTACACAACGTCCGCAAAAAGCAGGTGTAAAAAATGTCGGAAAAATTTCAATTTTCATGTAAAAACGAAATTTATCCACCTTAACTCCAACATCCATTATAAAAGCTGAAGTACAAGGTATTTTATAGCGAATTGTTTATATTTGACCGGTTTTATATTAGAGGTTTTCAATAACAATACAATGCATACTCGCAAGGATAATTTTAAGTAGAAATCTTCAACGAGATCAAAGTCTTGGGTCAACATCTCAGAAGTGTTCACATCAACGCTTGAAAGAAATAAATTTGTTTCACAAAGGACACCTATTATCAAGTATGTATTCACTGCACTTAGGTTAAACAGTCAAACATGCTCCGAAGTGTCAGAAATGCTGTCGGCATTTGAATCCACCAATCAGCTACAAGGTAGAAATTTGTATGAATTTAGCCGAGCTTTTAATCTTTTCAAGTGACAGGTCACACCAATTAAATAAGCCAGTAAATGTTTACACGCAAGCAAGTATTCGTGTCAAACGATTCACGTGTTATCATAATTAACACTTGTTTGCTTTACAGTTTTAATGTTAGCAAAAACTTAGTAATAAGCGTATCAAACTTTTGAAGTTAAAGAATTTTGGTAGTGGGTCACTTAACAAATCGAATTATGAGCAACCATGAATTTAATCTTAAATTTTATAAAATAAACATAATTAGAAGAAAAACTTCCAAAATTTGGCCTACAAAATATACAGACGAAATAAATCTTGTATTTTCACTAGTTAGTGCAAAACTCTTTAACATTGCAATGTTCAAACTAAATAACTAATTTTCGTTATTTTATCTGACAGATTAAACTCATTACTTACTGGACAATACAGGTCGTGACAAATTATTTAGCTCTCAATAATACCATTTTACAATTAGGCTCAGACATCGATTTGTGAAATCAACTTTCGTGTGAATTTTTTCAGGGATTTAGACTTCATCTGGTGCCTCATAAGGGGGCTCCTTAAAAGATACCTCTACAATTGAAGCATGTAGTTCAAGAATCCGTTAAGTGCAAATAGATTCAAAACTAGTAATCGCCTTTCTTGAGTTTACCTTTGTTAACGTAGTATTGGTTACACGATTTTTCATAAAATTATAATCAAAGGAAGTGTCATTTCATTTGTTTTGCACGCAGTGTTGGAACCGTGCCGTGCTTTATATCGCGTAGTGCCGTACCGTGCTAGTGCTGTGTTCGTTCTCATTTTTAAGGAAAATTTCGTGCCCGTGCCGTGCTCATCCACGTATCCACCCCCACATTAATAAACGCATCAAACACATATTTTGATTTTCTAAATCTATTAATTTGCATATTAAAATAATCTAAAGTGTTCTGTCAAAAACAATTTGTTAAAATATTGAAAATATTTGTGGCCAAAACATTCAATTCATAGGACTTAATCTAAGATGAATTCTTCATTCATTGAAAAATTTACAGATTTTCGTGCCGTGCCGTGCTCATGGTAGAATTTTTTTAAATTTCGTGCGTGTTGTGCTCGTGCCCCTCTGCGTCATTTCGTGCCAAGTTCGTTCAGAAAAATCAAGGGATGTTCCAACATTGTTTGCAGATACCGAGTAGTTATTTTCACATTCTAAAGCAATCTATCTTGCAGTATTGACAATTTGTAAATTAACAGGTTCTTGCACTACATGCTTCAATTATGAAGTGGATTAATATACAAAAAATCATATTCGTTGGGGAGAATTTAGTATATGCACACTCAATGGTTGCATCATTGTACGGAGTTCCGCACCTACATCAGACGTTAAACACCAGGGTAATAGAAGGTTCCACAATTAGCACTTTGTACATATGGGGCGGTAAGGGTCGAGAAGCCTGTCTGTTCAGTTTTTTGGGTAGACAGACGGCGACACAGTGGTAACATTGTTAGCAAGACTGCTACGGATGCCAGTAATGAGTGCTTCTCATGGGGCAGTCAGAGGATAACTCTTTGCCTCTGGCCTATGAGATAGGCCTTCCTGTAAGGCAGCTTTGCTGTTATAGGTAGTTATGATCCGACATATTTTTTTAATTGGAGTCTTTAATTCACAAGGTGCTTTGCATTCAGTAAATGTGCCCGCACTCCAATGTAATTTCCGGATCTTTATAGCAGCCAGCAGGCGCTCTCAAGCAAACTTGTCAATGAGCCGAGCCGAGCTTGAGCAGAGTATTGGATATACAACGAGCCCAAAACTAGCTGTTTTTAAGCAAACCAAATTTATAGAGCTGCTTGTTAATTTGATCATGCAGATTTTTCTTATTTTTTCATTCAATATTCCTTACTTATAATCGTATTTTAGAAATGTTTATTAAATAATAGGAAGAGCAATTGAAAAAATTCTGAGAACACAATATTTTCAAAAAAAATACCGAGCTGAAAAGAGCCTCTTTNTTTAAACGAGCCGAGACGAGCTTAGAAATTACGGCTCGTTGACAAGTCTGCTCTCAAGGCTACCACCGTTAGTAGCCTTGGTTGGCCAAAGCGGGAGAGGCGCAACCCTCTCAACTGAAGTTCGGCCTTCGGTTTCACTCTGCTGATCAGCCTAAACACAAGTCAGCACTTTGTCGCCAGGGGTCGCAAGAGGTTCTCACGATCATGCCGGCTTTCAGGGGGAAGGTCCGATAGGATTGTGGTTTCACCCGCTCGTCATTCTGTCGACTGCTTGAGTAACCCCGACCACAGCATATGCACAAATCTTTGTACGAATTCTCTCAGAAGTTTGAAAAAACCCATTATATTGGTGAAACTTGAATATAGAATATTGTTTAAAGTTGTGAGTGCATTCATACAAAAATCTGTGAGTTCCGTAAACTGGGGTAATTCGGAACATTGGGATAATACGGAACGCTTCAGTCTTTTTGTATAAAGCACCTTCGTAACTCGATGAAAATTTGTAGTGGAGGTCGAGGTGCAAAACTTGTAGTTCCAGATTTTAATAATAGGTACCTATTGCATGCAATTATGTTTTATCTGAAAAGCCGATTATGTATTTTTTAGTCTTTACATCAAATGCTACGCTAAATCTGATTGGATTATATAAACACTTTATGACGCCATTTTGATATCTGTTTTTCGTGCTTGTGGGCTAGCGCTTCGAAACCCTGAAGAGCTTATAAGTCAACTGCCTGGAGGGAGAAAGTTCACACCATAATATTGGTCGAAAACTAGATGAATGCCTCATAGAAATTCTTAAAAACAATTGAAAATCGACTAAAATTTGTAGTTGAGGTCGAGGTGCAAAACTTGTAGTTCCGGGCAGAGCACTAGAAGAGACAGATATTCCATCTACTTCATCAAGTTCACATAATTTACCAAAACGGGGAAGAGGTAGACCTCCAAAACAGGACGAACCAGCTTCATCTTCCGAAGAAGAAGAGGACATTTGCAATGGATGTAAAATTGCTTTTTCGAAACGACTGGATTCAATGTGTATCTTGTTTCCATTGGTTCTGTGGAGTGTGTAATAATGTCAGTAATGACCCTTAATATAAGTGTAATAATTGCAAATAATGATGGTATTATATTTGATTCAAATTTATATCCAATTTAAGTATACATGCAGCGTTCCGAATTACCCCCATTTCTTACAAAATTTATATGGTTTCATGTAATTTCAAATATCCAATTTATTTATAAGGTTTTTCGTACTGAAATTTGTTTACATATAAATGACATTATGTTTGCGGAGTAAACCTGTGTTTAAGAAGTTTTTCTTTTCCTTCTTTTCCTGTTAATTTACAAAAATGTATGAAAACCCGTTCCGAATTACACCAGTTTACCGGTATACTACAATAAGTAATCTATCCGAAACTATGATTGTGGACGGTTGATCTTGTTGTAGTGATCATTACCGGGGAGGAGGGCGAGTTCTTTCAATTGTAAGCTAAAAATAAAAAACGCAATACAAATGCCCACATGTGTGCATACGCATACATTTAAGATATGAGCTTAAAATGATATTTATACATACTGTATAAACTAAAAATATTAATATTAGTGTATGGACGATATACGGATAACAATAAAATAGCAATCACTTTCAGTGTATACGTAAAGTATACGTATAGTATCGCGGTGCCGGGTTCAATAATGATACAAGCCACTAGCGGGCACCAGCCAGCAATATCATAATCAGGTGCCGGATTAGGCATGGCCATCGGATAAATAAGCACAGGATTTACTCTGATTTGTGAAAAGAGTTGTCATTTTGGGCTTTGACGGATCAGTACAAATATGTTTAGTTTAAGGGTTATCTTAGCCGATAAAATAGTACACATAGGTATGCATGTACACAAGCAATATTGGTATACATCAAGTATACGTATAGTATACGCATAACAATGGTATACATATACCGTCATACCCTAGGCTAGTTTCTATATTTCACACATGAAAAATTCTTAGGGAGCATCTAAGCAAAAAATTACAATATAGAGATGTTTCATTGCACAATAGTAAAATTGAGTTTAGTGCAAAAATATAAAACATTGCAAAAAAAGTGTAAAATATGGCGTCTTTTGTGATAGAATTGTGGGCCTCAGTGAATCCATTCTTTGGACTGACGTCCAAATACTAATTGAATAGAAGTGTCTACTAATAGGCATTGGGCTAGAATTTTAGTAGGTGGCGAATTATAAATAAAGACTGTGTCCATCTAAAGAAAATGTGTCATAGATGCATTGATTTAATGAATATATTGGCCGAGTGCACGTCATATATCGAGATAATCTGCGCGACGCTTTTCAATTAAGGTGTGAAACAAAACAACTAATAAGAAAATTAAAATTGGAGAAATGTCTCGTTGGTACGTAGCAGGTTGCGAATAAATTATAAACGGCAAAATGAAAGAAAATACCAGCACCTGTTTACACCTCTTCAACAAGAGTGCGAATGTATAACAAACAATTTAATAAAAAGGAAGACTAGAAGGAATGTAATTCACGTTTATAAATATTTAATAAAAATTCAGGTTATTAATTAACAGTGTTGATAATGAAAAGAAAACTTTTTAATTTAAGAAACTAGCGTCACAAACCGATTTCATTTATGTTTCTGTGGAGTAAATTAAAGTTACAAGAGTTTCAAGAACTTTTTGCAATAACTGCTTCATCTGTTATAAACACAAATATTGTTATTTATAATCTGTTCGAGCAGTGCTAATAAAAATTGGATTAGCAAAACCTCCAATAGGGTTTTGCCTCACCCAACATTATATTGATTAACCTTAAATATTGCAATAGCTCAAAAGCAACTTTCAATATCAAAGGAATATACAGTAAGTGGAGCATTGGAAAAAAGGCGTTTTAGAACAAAGTTAGGTTCTAGAACGCAAACGATATTTTTCAAAGATGCGCAACATTCTCCACCACTTTCTAACCCTATATTTGCTTAAAATCTATGTTTACCTAAAAAATTAACATCTTAATTTAGAAATAAACTTTTGACAATTAAATTTTATGGCATTTTTACTTTAATTAGTATTTTTGCGACAGAGAAGAGGGGCATGTGCTCCTTTTTTATGTCTAACTACGCGTAATTTTATTATAATTAAGATGAAAATGCTTATATATATTTATATATATTTATATATATCCAATTTTTATGCTGCTAAAAATGTAAAAGTTTTTTAATTAACACTTTCAAATTTACAAACAACAAACTTCAAATCTTTAAGAAAAAGTTCATTAATGTTCAGATATTTGCTTCGAATAATTCATATGAAGCATTGGGAAATGTAAAACATTCAAAACTTTCCTCTAATTCTACTTTACTCGAATATGAGTTGACCAAATGAGAACTCATAGCAATGTTTATAAATCACTTTGTAGCAAAGTTGATTTAAAATCCATCGTTATTTTTTACCTGAAGTAATGGTGAATAGTGCTTGGCTACATAATAAAAAATATTAAAAGAAGGAAAAGGTTTACACTATTACATGCAAATATAGTTGTAAACAGACGTAAATACATAGTTCCAAGAACATTAATATACAGGACTAAACAAGTAGCAACAGTGTTACATCCATTTTGTATTTGAAATCAATTTGAAAATACAAAATAAAGCGTCGAAATATTTTAAAAATCATATCAACAAACATGTATATACTTAAATTAATAATTTTCTTACCTGAGCATTATCAAAGAAATAGACATTTTGCTGTTATTTTGGCGTGAACAATTAATTTCTCAATGATTAAAATATCGTTTAAATACGCTCATTGATTGCATTTTCAGAAAAATCTTTGCTTCATTTTTAGTATTATTGATGAGTAATAACGAATAGTCAACACATATAGTTGGTTTATGGATTTTACATAGTTTCTTGAATCATTAGTTGTCTCTATTAGCGTTAAACTGTCTATGTCATTTATAAAGGAAAAACTATTTCTTTCACAATTTTCAAGCAATCTTCTCCAAAACTATTATATATCTTGTGATATGGACATAACTATTGGAGAATGTGCTCCAACTAATGTGAAAAATTTGTAGTAAAGGGCATTGCTGCGGCTGAATTACTTGAGAAGATTCAATATTTTTTAATGAAAATCCCCATTTTTTAAATATTTAAAATTGTTTTCCATTCCAAATGTTCAGGTGATCAGGAGGTTGAAAGCACATGGGAGCAACAACTAATCTTAACTGTTTTTCTCTGTAGTTAGATCACCCAATCTGCTTGAAGCACGACGTGCTCAAAGTTAGAGATCAGTGTGCTGAGTTTATAGCACTTAATATTTTTTGAAGAAACCATAAAATAAAGTAAAAAATTCTTAAGCAATTTATGTTCTAAGCAAAACTCAAAACTCCCGAAACTGGAAACACCATAGACTGACTGTATATGAATTGTATATTCGCTATTACTCAGTAATACATAAATACAAAAATGAAAAAAAATTTCCAATAGAAAAACAACAACTCACACTTAAATGTCATTGCAAAACAAATTTCAATTTTCATCAAAAGTTTTAAAACTATTAATGTAATTGTGAATTTAAATTTACATACATATGAAATTTTGAGAATATTTCTAGGCTTCATTCTTTAAAATGAAAATTAATAGCCAATGCATGTAGTTAGTATACTGATTAAATACAGCTTTTGGTGTTGTTGGCCATGTATATTAATGTTCTTGACGGTGAAATAGACTTTCATAAATCCTTCCCAGTGTTAAAAGCATACATTTTAACAAATATTTTTATTACTAATTAACTTTAATAAAACTTTCTAAATAATTAATTGTCTCTGCAAATTGGTATTTTATTTCGAAACTTATTTATTTAACACGAGTGGTTTGAAGTTTTCCAAGCCTCATGAATAAACTACACCTCTTTCTACAGTTTTTACCCCACATCGAAATTGTCATGCAAAAGTAGAAGAAAACAATATTAATACAAAAGTGACTCAAAAATCAAATTATAGGAAAAATATTTTTCAAAGTATTGTAATCATAATCAATGGTCATCACACTTCAAATGTTCACAAATATTAACATTCCAAACAAAAATTCACGACATCATTAAATAACTTTAACAGATTTATGACACTTAATTATAAAATGTGTGTGCCCTAGATGTATGTAAGATCGTTCCTGTTGAAGTAGATCGAGATTAAATTAAATTGTTAACGAAATATTTTCATTCTGATATTGTTTAATTAATAATCAAAGACTAGATTATAATTATTATGTTTTCAGATACGATCAATTTGATAAACGTATTGAATCCACTCATACGTTTGAGTGAAGTCAAATATTCAAGTATTTCTTTTCTTATTCAAGCCCGTAACTGGAATTTTAGAAAGTAGAGTTCAAAATCGTCAAAGGTCATCAGTAGCTTAGTGTGTTCAGGTTTATTGGGACCTGGTCACATTATTAATATTAATCTTAATTTGAAAAATCAAGGTATTTGCACAGGTAAAAACTATACTGAAATTATGTTTATTATTTTGAAAGCTGCTTAAATTTTAATGCAAGTGCGTTTAATAGCAATTCAACAAAAAAGGAAATTCAGGCAATTAACCTTGCGTCCTAATGCAATATAATATTTGACGAGCTGGACTGGACTATGCGATCTTCAAAAATTCAGCCTGGGTCCATCTCTGTATTCACCTATATGATTGGACGTAATTCTGCTATTGAGAACATATATTTATAATAGACGTTTGTTGTCGTAAGCTGTGAGTATCTACTAAGCATATACCTACTGTTACTTTAAATATTGAGCATCCCCAAACTTTGAGGCTGAAGGCAAGCGAAAGGGAATATCTCTTTTAAAGAACATGTATGACTCTGACAATTTTCTTGGATTTTTACTCCGGTTGATTTATGACCTTACACAGCGGCATTACAAAAAAGTTCGATTGCATATCCTTAGATATTTACCGTGCATTCAATGGGTGGATGGACTAAATTGCCGAAAATTAAGAAATTAGATAAGGCGTAGACAATTTTTTTCTGAAAATTTACAATTAATAGTGTTGCACTCCAAAAAATATTAAGTCGGAAGTAGATCTGCCATGTTGCGCAACCTCACTTTAAAAAATAATAATTTTGGGAAACTGTTTGAAGAATAAAAACTTTTCCATTTTTACACGTGTAGTTTAATAATCCTTTTGTGCGATAACTTTTTTGAAGATCGTCATGAACAGTTTTCTGCTTCATCAAGGTTTCAGCGTTAACACTATGTCTGATAACTCGCATTTTTATGGAATTACCAGAACAGGTTTTGAAAACGAAACCAGAAGCAACACTGGAGAAATCCTAGGATGATCTAACCTCCCTCATTTTGTAAAATATCTAAAAGTACACAATGATATTACTACATCACCTACAAATTGCGATCTAAATTTTTCCACACTTGTTTGTCCTTAAATGGTTGCAATTCTCTGACAAGTTTCCCATGAGAGCAATCAGCATCTGTGCTGAAGCGCCTCAATAAGCATTGCAAAGTTTTACATAAAAAGGAGGGACTGTTAAATTTGACTATCCTCCATGCTCATTATGGGTATCCCGTGTATGTTGCGAATATTTAAACAAAAAATGAATTTTGGTAGTATCTTTGTTTTGTGCATTTGGTCTTGAAAATCTTACCACTTGCCTTTAATTTTGGATTAAATTGATTGATATTATTCATTAACTTTGAAACCCTATATGGACAGGGTTTTGAAACCCCAGAAACTCTCTTATTACGACTTTGGGATCCAAAATGGGAACTAGAAATTCCAAATTCCCATTAACAAAGCAGAAAAAGTTGTTGAATACAAAGGTTATAGTGGGTTAAATTCTTAGGAGATATTCTTGAGTTTCAACATTCGCTTCATATTTTTTTTAAAAGAGATCGTACCTATCTGATTCAGTTGGACAGTATCCTGTAAAAATGAATATTCATTATCATTTGAAAGAATTGATTTTATATATATATATATA